>JZLH01S0192773.1:2775-16130 GCA_001188425.1 Eucidaris tribuloides | reverse complement strand
TTTAGCCCTGCCCCCCCCCCACCCACCTCCACCACACCCCACCCCCTTTACCATCTTCCGCAAGAGATGAGCCGGGTAAATCTCGGCAGTCCGGCGGATCAGCTTTGCCCTCTTTCTGTCGGCTGCATTAAATTCTTGGAGGGACACACAGATTCATTATTCGACACACCTCAACAGAGCGCCGAAGTGTGACGTCACGCTGGTTCGGAAATGGACAGTGGTGGAACCATCGCAGCTAGTTGTTTCTACCAATTTTACTTATACAAGTATATAATTAATTTATAAAATTGAATCATTACTATTTATGTTGTGGAAAAACAACAAACAATTACTATTCTGTGGACAAAATCACAAGAAATCAATGTGATTTTGTGGGCAAAATACAAGTCATGCACGTTTTCCAATTTTGTGATTTTTGTCTACAGAATCGCATGCAGTGGATGTGATTGTCTTTACGAAATCATTATGATGATGTGATTTCGCAACAATCACACATATGTAACTGCAAGAAACAGCCAGTTCGATGGGCGTGACGCAATGTTAATGCAATATTGCCCTTCCGATATATCGTGTATCGCGATCTCCGGTTTAAACAATCGTATCGTTATCGCCACCGCTATACGAAACAAAGTACAAGTGAACTACTAGTAGTCATAATTACGTAATACATACGTATAGTCGAATCAGTTTGTAATTAACTATAAATGTCCCGTAATATTTCCACATGGGGTTGGGGGATCTGTTGCTTTATCTGTGTCATGGCCATGGTAACTCAACGAAGAAGATAGATTGCGAATTAGGTGAGCAAAATTTAACCCGTTGGACACTAAGTACGAGTTAACTCGTGTTGGGGTCTATGGAAATTGCGTGCTATAGTTAAATCAAATCGTCTCCAGCGGGTAGAAAAGAACACCACTTCGTATGCTTTGGTAGGTCAGTATTACGCCCTATAAAAATTGTGTCTCTTCACGTAAATGACATGTTTTTACCATTCTAGAAATTTCAACATGAAAATAAGCGGCGATGTTTGAACTTCAGCTGGACAAGTTTGACAAAGAAATGGATTTAATTGAGAGTTTAATGATAGCCAGTTACTAACTGAAAAGAGGAAAATATATTTTCATTAATTTGGTACTGTTCATCTATAATGAGAGGGGCTCGCGTGACAAACACTTTCACTTGGTGCTCAAAAAAAGCAGAAAACGAAAAGATAACAAAAATTATTTTGCAATGTGAGCGACGTCCGATCTTTTGATCTTTGGCAGAAAGATCGCTGCCTTTGCGTGGCTAGAAATTCGGAAGTTCACCCTAATGATTTTTGGCAAGGTGAAAGCGAACCTTAGGGGACTGGGCATGCCCAGACATGAGCTGTAAAATAGTACTTGACGCAGAAAAATAAACATGGAAGAAAAGGGGAACGAAATCAGACATTAAATTTAAAGTCTTGTAGGCGGGTCTGTTTCCGGATATACTATTTCATCACAAGATTGCGATAGATTTAAGCCGACCTATTTCATCTCCACCCACTTTTTGTTTCTACCTCGTCCACTCCCAAAAGAAACTGTAGTGTCTAGTGTGGCCGGGTGGGATGATATTTGTGTCCATTGCAATTTTCATATTTTCCATCCTATGTTGATTGAATATTGTATGTATAACTCCAAAATAGAATCATGCACTATTTCCCAACAATTATTTACATAAACTTTTCAAATTTCAGTTTTGAGAGTTATTGATATTGAGATGATGCTAGAATTCAAGACAAAAAGTCGCCATGATCAAAGGGGAAAATGAATATAATTCTAAAAAAATATCAATGGGGAAAATACTTTCGATTGATCTTAAAAGTGCTCTATACACAGAATACGTTTATTTGTTTAAATAAAAATACGCAAAGAGCAAACGCGGAAAACACCTTCAGATATTACGGGGATCACTAAAACAAAATGAAAGTACGTTTCATCTGGTATCAAACAGATCTGAATTATATTTCAGGAAAATAACAGCAAATGACGGGAACGCCTGTGCTTTAACCCATGGGGCCAACGGCGTTGCTTCACAACTTAAAAAGTGAAACCGAAATCATATCAACAAAAAGTTACAAAATGAACCAGTTCACGTAACTGGCACGTCATCGCACAGTTGCAAAATACGTATAATTTGCCAAAAAATGAAAGAAAAGGAAAACAACATGAAACAAACAGCCAAACGAATGTCGTAATAGCGTGAAATCGAGGTGGTCGTGTTGCTACTGCTGGTCCTGCTGTTACGCGTTTACCACACTTGTCGGATTTTCCTGTAATGTTGTGTTTTCCACATCAAGTTTGTGTAAATATTTTTCAATCAGTTTTTCTCCAACTTTCTTCGTAATTTGCTTTATGTTTCGTTGTACTATTTCCTCTGTCGTCCTCTGTCTCTTTTCTTTTCTTCCTTCTATGACATCTTCTTCCCTCTCCCTTCTTTCTCCCCCCCCCCTTCTCCTTGCTACCTTTTCTTTTCTTTTCTTTTCTCTTCTTCTTCTTCTTCTTCTTCTTCTTCTTCTTCTTCTTCTCTCTCTCTCTCTNTCTCTCTCTCTCTCTCTCTCTCAATAGTTCCTCTCTTAACGCCTTAACATCTCCCTTACCTTCTTGTTCAAAGACACATGATATCAAGCGAGCATCTTATTCTCTTTGCAATACGTAACATTTTTTTATCGGATTCGCTTGTGACTCCGTTGATTCGCAAACATGTAAAATCTGCGTAGGTCTTATGCTCTGTGCACTACCTTAGTTTTTAGATTCATTCTAGCAAAACTATCCCATTCTATACAACTTTGTATTTCACTGAGCAAGAAGATCTAAGTTTATTTTCTTGGAACTCTTCTAACAACTCAAAATGCAAGGTGCAGACGTCTAAACGCACCATTCAATGATTGACGTCGTGCCCCCCCCCCCCCCCGGCAACGAAGGATGCATCTCTATTGAGTATACGCCATTCTGCCACGTACACCGTACTTCATCTACCATGGGAGACTTTGGTCACAATCATTCAATTCAAATACACAATTGTATAAATTAAATACATGAAAAATGACCTTTCAATACAAGCTTGGTTTTGAAAAGTTGGCAAAATAGCAACTCTGCTTGTGTAGTGTTTGTGGAATAAGAAAATATGCTTATACCACGCAAACACCGTTTATATCAGTCTATGAAGATTAGCTCTTCATGATCTGAATAAGCACCACACAATACACGTAAACTAGTATAGGCTTACAGCTGTAATGTGTCTGGCGTATTAAGAGTTAAAGAGATTGATGTAGGACCTGCATTCTTATTGTTTAATCAATGAACTATTATTTTACTCAAAATTAACGTGGTATGGTGAATTGCTCTTTTCATATTGTTACCTATCATCTTTCATATCATGGACCTACTGTTAGTAGTTAGTAGGTCTATGTTCATATCAACCCACATTAAAGGCATTGTATAACCATATTTCCATTTTAAAAAGATGTGAGTTACATAATTCCCCATGCATGTTACTAGTGTATTTGATCAGGTCTAAAAATGAAGCCCTGAAACAAATCACACTTCAAAATGATCATTAAATGCTTTAAAAAAAGTATGATAATTAAGAGACCTTTCCACTTTCCTCAATAGACTGCAGTGTTGCGGAATTTTCATCGGCAAATAATAATCCATGTGCCAACGTTTATCTGTAGGCCTACATATTTTACAAGTGGCAGTATAACTGTCTGAACTTTTGTGTTGTAGGGTGTTTATTTGTCCATTCAAACACTGTCAGATATGTCAGATAGCAAAGTCTGACATTTTTTTTTAACTGGTCTTCCACAAAACTAATCGACAAAGACGAAATAATACGTCATTTCCCTTCAAATACGCGGCTGGTGGAACAATTAAACACCTAGTAATACTAGCACAGGATGCTGAAAGCCATCGCATTTTCATTATGTGGAAGTGAATGAAGTGATAACTTCCACTGTGAAATGGTGTTAATGTGAAAAACAATACGAACGTGGCTGTAGTTACGTCAAAACGCACACTATGTTCAAATGTTATTGCTGTTTGGGTGAGGGGGTATAACACAAATAATGCCCTCTCCATTCATGTTGCATGTCTGCTTTCCGATCTCTTTGCACCGTGTCAAGTTTCACTGAACGTTTCATTACATTAACTCT
Organism: Eucidaris tribuloides; assembly: GCA_001188425.1. Taxonomy (NCBI): domain Eukaryota; kingdom Metazoa; phylum Echinodermata; class Echinoidea; order Cidaroida; family Cidaridae; genus Eucidaris; species Eucidaris tribuloides. The sequence goes on along the minus strand of JZLH01S0192773.1, from coordinate 11,956 downwards.
TACAAACACCGAAGGCGCCAATATGCACTACACAATACACACAATTTCCACAGGGCTGTAATTTCTCTGGCATTTGAAGAGTTTAGAAGAGTATACAGATATCGGTGGACAAAATGCACCATTGTCAAACAATTGAACAAAGAAGAAAAACACTTTAAGGCAATTACAAAACGCATTTAACATGTTTAACTCTTTACACACTGAATTTATCCCGAGGGGATGATAATGATAATTGGTCTTCTCATATTTTCTTTCATTTTTGCTTTCCTTTTTGCGGTAAAAAAAAATCTTCAGATTATACTTAAGCACAATGGCTTTTTTTCAAATGTCTCTTGTACAAAGGTGAACAAGAAAAATAATTATTACGATTGTTCAGTTAATTGTACTATTGTGCACAATTTCAACACTGGCGCTCAAATGGTTAATATTGAAAATTCGATAAGATCTAATTCCTTAACTATAGCTTATCATGCAAAACTTGTATTAACTTGGTATAAAGAGTAACGATTTAAAATAGGGTATAAAGACATTTCTTAACACAGCAAATGAAAGTTATGCTAAATAAACAAAGAAAAGCAACCTCTTGCCAAGAATATTAAATAATAATGTACAAAGAAATTATGATTTACAAAAAAAGGGGGTTTGGACAGAAAATACGTACTCAAAATCGGTGAGTAAATCCTCGATCAAGCTTAACTCGTAAATTCCTCGGCTACAAATTAAATCCACTTGCACGTTGTACATAATGAATCCGAAGCACAGTCGGGAACGTGAACCCTCGTTCGCCGGCCGCTAATCCGCATGGCTTTGACTGAGGCCAATCACTACCGGGGGCTCACCCGGGAACACGTCGGGGCGGGCAGACAGGGCGGCAGTGGCCGAGCTGTTTCGCTACTGAAGTTGAACTGCCGCGAGTGACTGAGCTACTGGTTGTTTATGCTGCGATTTTGCGACACAGTCTCCACCTACTGCTACGAGACTAGAGAGTACTTCGGTGAAAGTGTAACTCCGGCGCAGTAAGTCGCTTTTTATGGAGGTGGTGCGCATGCTATGCAAATCCCTCGCGAACTTGAAAACCCACAACTTCGGAACACACACGAAGGCTCGGAGTACACTGACTGACTTCACAGGAGTGCAGTCGTACAACATTTCTCCAACTCCAAGAAGTCGTGAAGCTAATACATGTAGCACAAAAACTAACAATGACACACGCACAAAATCAAGTCTACTTTCGCGAAATCTAAGAGCAATTTTATTCAGTAACGCTCCGATGAGTAAATCTCCATGATAATAAACAGGACATCATTAAATTAACGCGTTAATTAACACTTTTTCTTTGTTTGGACAACACGCCTTGTGAAGATCCACGATAAGTGTATTTTTCATCTGCGTAATTTCTCAAAGTGCCCTTTATCTTAACAGAAATACATTTTGCCTCTGTTTAATGTGGTTTCATTGATTTTTACAAGGCATTGGCATTTGGTTGGCGATTTTAAGAAACTTTCTGCAATTTTCGACAGACCACATGATCTGTCAATGCACCGAAGATTTCTCGCTCTGAAACTCTTCCATTTTGAGGAACTACTCAAAATGTAAACGGAGAGGGGATGATATTTGCCATAAGTGATGCACATACCGCTACCTGTTCTCTGATAATTAAAAATCACAATTCATCACGACACACAATGTTTATTAGGTCTAATGTTATTGTCAATATATTATTTGGGGGACAGTAGAATACTTTGTGAAAGATTGACGCAAAAAGGTTGAAATGTTTTCCGATCGACCAAGACTGTACTTGGGCTTTAATCTACAATTTTACTGATTATTCCAATTAGTGTTGTGGTTTGTTTTGCTTAATTTCAGACGGATTTAAACTATCCCTTTCGGTTACCATGGTTACCACACCAGGAAGGTCATGTCACGTCCCGTAAAATGCACCAGTGTCTGGGGAGTGGCTCAGTGACCAATTTAACACGTTTGAGTGCTAACGCAGTATTAAAGCCCAAGTTTAGTTTTGGGAATTTTCTCTTATTTGAAAGCTTTATACCCAAAGGTCAGCTTTGGGTATAAAGCTTTTGAAAGCCTTATACACCAATAACAGATTCTACCCAAAGGTCAGCTTTGGGTATAAAGCTTTTGAAAGCCTTATACACCAATAACAGATTCTGAATGTCTTTCGTTTTTTTATAATTAATTAATGAAAATCTCGGGGGGGGGACCCCCGAGATTTTTCGGTACCCCAAAAATGTTCGACTTTATTTTTACATTATAGCATCCAAAGGGTTAATGAGGTGTTAATGTTATCGGAGCAGAGTCCGCTCTTTCTGATGAGGTATTCCACGGATAACCGTTACTCCTTATTAACCCTTTAGATGCTATGATGTAAAACATAGTCGAAAATCTCGGGGGTACCGAAAAATCTCGGGGTTCCACCCCTCCCCCGAGATTTTTCATTAATTAATTAAAAACAAAAAAAAAACAAGAAAGACATTCAGAATCTGTTATTGGTGTGATATGACCTTTGGGCATAAAGCTTTCAAATAACTAAACAAATCCCTAAAACTAAACTTGGGCTCTAAAGAATGATAATTTGTCATGATTTATAGATAGATAACTGCTGTTTCACTCTAAAAACTCAAATGTTAAATCAATATTTAAAAGGGATCAGGAGTGATCAAACTTTCTAAATGTCGCAATTAACCTTTTAACCAGGTGTATAAATGTTTAATCCAACTGGATAAAAGGTTAAATGCAACATTTAGAAAGTGTGGTCACTTCTCGGCACTTTTAAATGCTGATATAACATTTCAGTTTTTAGAGTGTTGGATCTTTTGAAAGAACTGCTTTATGTTTCTATACATTGGAGATTTACCGTTTCGCCTAACTTTTTAAACGTGGTATGATAGAGAATATGAAGATAAGTGAACAGATATATATTTACATAGATAGATAGATAGATAGATAGATAGATAAATAGATAGATAGATAGATAGATAGAACGATAGATAGAACGATAGATAGATAGATAGATTGATAGATGGATAGATAGATAGATAATGTAGATAGATAGATAGATAGATAGATAGATAGATAGATAGATAGATAGATAGATAGATAGATAGATAGATGATATATAGATAGATGGATAGACACATTGGTAGATCGATAGGTGATAGATAGACAGATACTTGATGATCGATAGATTTATACAGATAGATAGATAGATAGATAGATAGATAGATAGATAGATAGATAGATAGATAGATAGATAGATATGTGGATAGATACATGCATAAATACATAGATATATGGATGGATAGAAATAGATAGATAGATCGATAGATAGATAGATAGATAGATAGATAGATAGATAGATAGATAGATAGATAGATCGATCGATGGATAGATCGATAGATCGATAGATAGATAGATAGATAGGTAGATAGATAGATAGATAGATAGATAGATAGATAGATAGATCGATCGATCGATCGATCGATCGATAGATCGATAGATAGATAGATAGATAGATAGATAGATAGATAGATAGATAGATAGATAGATAGATAGATTGCTCAATTGATAATTAATAGGTTGCGAGTGCCACGCATCCCGAACCACACGTCTATATCAGAATTAAACAAATACAACCCGACAAGTTCCCGCGCATCCGGCTAATTAATCGGGGTTACATCAGACAATCATTTATGAATGCCTCATTAACCACAATATAGACAACAACTAATTAAATGCATATTATCGCCTGAATCCTCAGGATAGCACAGATTACGTCATTTTAGTGTCAAACCTGAACAAGTGGGAGAGTGGGGAGAGACATAGACAAGAAGCCAGTACGGAGTTGTAATTTGAGCATGCGCAGAAAAGGGTCATCGGTACCTCTTTGTACAGAGCATGCTGATAGGGCTAGATATGTCTACATGTCTGCTATGTAATAAACATCCAAGTTTTCACCAAATGAACACTCTTTTGAATAAATGAAGATTTAAAAGCTATCACGCGATTTTTCCATCAAATTGAACGATTATTCTCTTAAATGCCTCACTATTGAATGGACGTCCAGTTCATTCTCCAAACAATTCTTTATCCACCATTTCTTTGGCCGGTCTCCTTTGTTTATTTTCTCCATATTTCATCCTACCAAATGCATCATCTTCGTATACCTTCTTAACATGCTCATATCATCTCAATCTACTTTTTATCATTGTCTCCTTTATCCGTGTCACTTTTATTGCTATACCGAACCTCTTCATCCCACCACCACCTATACTCTTTATTCCCATTACCACTCTCAGGCATATCATCTCTGTTCTTCCCAGCTTCTTTAAGTGTTCTTCCTTCACTGCCCAAGTGTCTCCTCCACACGTTGCCAATGGGAGACATCATCCCATACAACTCGGCTTTCACCCCCTTCCCTCCTCTGAAAAATATGATGTGAAAATTCAAAGGGAAGAGCGAAGCGGTGTGAATTTCGTGCAAGTCCTGGACAGGAGCGGAGATTTCATGTCGGGGGGGGGGGGCAAAACACCGGAGGCAAAATAATTATACCCTCACGAGGGGGAAAATGCTCCAAAGATACCGTTAAAAAAAAGGGAAAGTGCATGACCCTGAAATCCCCCTCCCCTGCATGAATAAAGTTTGATAATCTATTTTAATCATATTTATCTTTTGAATAGGATGACAGATAACCAAAACTTACAATAATGTTAAAGTGATAGGCTAACATTGTGGAACTTCAATTTAAAAAATTGTCAAACTTTGATATCTGAGCTACATAGTAGTGTTCAAATGGACAAATAAACACCCTAGAATACAAAAGTTTGGAAAGTTACACTGCCAATGGCAAGTTATACATGAATAAACAATAAAACTCGGGGCGAGTTTTATTAACCTAGGTGTACACACAGTAAGTCTATGGGAGGAAATGGGCGAGTGAATTTGGTCAACTTACGATTTTCACTTTTTTAAAGCACTAAATAAGCATTTTGAAATACAATTTTTTCAGGGCTTCATTTTTAGACCTCATGAAAGACACTGGTAGCATGGGGAATCATGCGGCTCAGATTTTTTAACTGTGGTAAATGTTAGCCAATACCTTTAACAAATTAGAAAAAAAATGATATCTAGCTTAAAAATTGAGGGGGGGGATGGACCCCTCCCCCCAGGAAAAAATCGAGGGCCCCCACCTCCGGATCGCAGCCCATGGTCATGGAATGAATTTGAAGAAATTACGAGTTTATTACACAATCAATGGATCTCAGTGAACGTGTCCGTTTATACAAATGGAGTAGATTTTGGATATTCATTCTATTTTGAATTCCACTTTATTTAAAGAGATAACAATTAACCGTAAATCGACTGGCAACATACGCTTTCACTCTAAGTACTCTTATGGAAAAGACATCACAAAGTCTATGTAATCCCCACACAGATATTTCAGTCAGAAGAAGTCTGGACATTTCGATAGATGTACCTTCGCATCGTATTATGATATGCGATCAAAAATAAAACGAAGGAGATATTCTAAACACTCCTTGCGTTGGCGTACACATCTAGACATCTCTTGCATTTATCGGTTTGGTCTGGTATTTCAACTTCGTTGATCATTTAATGGCACTTGGTTGTCACAACTTCCGCGGCAGACAGGGACTACGATTGGGTTTCAAGAGACGAGACCAGACCCATGTTGCTATTTTGGGGGGCCCGATAATGGATTGGTTAACAAGTTAAGGTATCTGTTAACGCGAGGGCCGAATGCAGCGTCGAGATAACATCACAGCAAATTGCGCGCTGGCAATCGATTAGATACGATGATATAAGATTTGCCAGAAAAGGGGAACGATTTCGGGCTAGTTTGAATAAGTGATTTGATTTATATTAGGTCAAAGTTTTGTAAGGTCTGGTGACAAATGGATATGACGAGATTTTATAAGTATTCAGAAATAAGGCGGCAGTTTTACGTTGAAAAGTGAAAAGTTAGTGGTGTGAGTCCCTGTCGATTAGATGGTGGATACTAGAAGACGATGTAGCGTATATACAGTTGCATTTCCCGTCTGATCTGTAAAAACGATTAGCTCAATTCCTGCAAACCCTTTTTGGTTAAACGCAGTGCTTGACAACGCTTCCAATCAAAATAACAATAATAATAATACAATAAAATATGACCTGCATGGACATGGCCCTTCATGCCATTAATGTCATTATATAGTGCATGTGATGTAACAACAACAACAAACGTAAAGATTCGAAACATGACTGACCACTTTATCAATATTTTTTTCCCCAAATAGAAACTGTAGTGTTAGAATTAACCAACAAGTCGAGACTTTTCATTTTTCAAGGTGATAGTAATTTATGGATATTTTTGTCAGCTGCAACCTATATCATATTTTTGTTATAATTCTCATTTTATTCATCTATTTTATTACAGCCCGGCAGTATTAACATTCCAGTTTTACATTTGAAGAGTGTGATTCCAAAAGGCATTAAATCCTCTTTAGTAACATTAGATAAAATTGCATTTTTCCGAGTTTGTACACGCTCCTGTGTTAAAAAAACTAAAACTAAAATTAATAAAACCAGATATATTTTATACTTGCTTGTGAAAGTTAGTAGGACTCTGTGTTAGTGTTATACATTTTGGAAGAAAGTGGATTTAGCAGCTTTTGAACTGAGGTTTTCCTTTTTACATGTATTAATCGAGTGTCACCAAAGTGAACGATGTCTTTAAGATGTTACTCGATTTCTTATAGGGGTCACCGACAGCTGAGATAAAAAAAAATCTTGGGGTTCTTCGATCAATTAAATAATTGCTATATAGGGTGAAGCTTGTAGGCCGAAATATGCGTCATATGCCTATAATTTCTTACTCTGGGTCAAGCAATTATTGGTCAAGTCACAACGAGCTAGGAAATTACCCGTTACAGAAGATCGATATTTTGTAACCAATTCGGAAGTCAGTAGTCAATATTGAGTAGTACAGCCTGGCTTGTAAAATGAGAAAATCTGAAAATATTTGTTTTAGTTATGCCAAATTACCTCAAACATGTCAAATGTTGAGTCTCACTTGAAAGTAGAAAACATATGATGATATAAGTACAATTTGTTTCATTCTATTTGATTTCACGAAGTCATGCCTTATTTCTTTTAATTCTCAGAAATTGATTTTGTGTTGTTGTTGTTGTTGTTGTTGTTGTTGTTGTTGTTATTGTTAAATATCCTTCATGTACTTAATTCGGGGCATGATTACCTTATTATTTATAAGGAATAACGGTCTTGCCATGCATCATCAACTTATCATCATACTTGGATCAGCTATTAAAAGATTTTATGTCAAGTACAAGATGTATCAGTGACAATGAATCGCTGTTTTATGGTTTGGTTGTTTGTAGTTGATGGCACAAAATCGATTCGCTAAATTGAGAGATGTAAAGAACATCGAAAAAGCAAAACAAAATTAAACAAAATAGAGAATTCTTTTATTTTCGTCTTTGATATGAAAAAAACGTTTTTAATGATAGTAACTTGCGAAAAAAATGACATTTAATCAAAATCTTGAAAGAAAATCTCAAGTCGGAATAATAAGGGAGACGCTCTCTTTTCTCTAATAATGAACCTGACAAAGTAAGGAAATACAGGTCCATCAAGTCCAGGTTTTCTTTCACCTCACATGTAGGTTTACCTGCACCTTGCCCCTCCCACAGTAGGTTACATTATACCTCCATGCATTAAACTATCGACTATCGAAATGGTTGCACTCTGCTATCGATTATCGTTATAGTGCTAGAATTACGCAAACGGAATCGTTTCATTAACACGATAATTGCAATATCACAATTCATGGTGACCTTGGGTTCAAATTCAGCTACAATCGTCATGGTCGTGGTTGTCTGCAATAGGAATTACCAGGAACAGTTGTGGGTAGCGGAAATCTCTAATTTATCTGACGTGCCAAGAATACAACTGTGAATGACAACACGTAATTTCCATCCGTAGCTATCAATTAGATCCTTAATTCATATTTTATTGCACCTGCGCTTTTACCAATATCACTTCATTTTGGCAAACACATAATATGCACTTAATAAACTGATATATAATATTGATTTCAAATGACATAACTGAAAAATGTAATTAATAAGGTCTTATTTTTCCGTTTTGACCTCACAAATCTCACCCCCTCCCGTAATCACGATGCATTTCGTTAATGTTCTATTCTCTGCATGTATTTCGTGTATGGTCTTACATTATTTTAGTGAGAGGTTATGTTTCGTATGTTATACATTTTGATCTATGTTTATGCATTGTTATTGTGGACTTCAGCGTTTTATTTGTACATATGGGGCTCATGAAAAATCGTGTATAACCAGCACCGAGATGGGGTCACATGTTTTAAAGAAGAACGAATGAAAAACAGAAAAATATATATATGAATTAATAAATTAAAGAAAGAATGAATGAATGACTTAATCAATCAATCAATCAATATCAATCAGTGAAGGATAAATGAATGAATAACTAAATAATTGAATAAATACATACATACATACATACATACATACATACATACATACGTACATACATACATACATACATGCATACATACATACATACATACATACATACATACATACATATATACATACATACGCACATACATACATACATACATACACACATACATATGTACATACCGTACATACATACATACATACATACTTAATGAATGAATGAATGAATAAACAAATAAATGAATAAATAAATACATTTAAACACAATGCACATTGTGATCTTTTAAATGATCATAACACGGCCAGCTGTAGCTTTAAAGCTTGGGTTTCACCGTTTGAACCCTGTACCTACCATTAGAACAAAACCCCATATACCCTGCATGTGATATTGTGGGTGTAGTCTTGAATGAGTTCAAGCTACTGTGGGAACTGAGTACACATGTATTACGAAGCGTACAATACGCCACATTACAATAATTCAACGTCAGATTTACAACGTCACACGCGCAAAGTGAGATACATCGGTGGATATATATTGTACATGTATATCCGCGGAATAAGATTATATACATGTAGGGATGAACTTCATTATTTAATAGGGTATAAACTGAGCGGTGTCAGTTGGTGTCTGTAATTGGAAGGTCCACGTA
>JZLH01S0192763.1:3478-13676 GCA_001188425.1 Eucidaris tribuloides | reverse complement strand
TGAAATAATTTTTCAATCTGGGAATTCTAAGTACAGGGTTACATTTCGGGACTTATAGCTTCACAATCATAAGATTATTCCATAATGTAGTTCTACTCATCAAGGGTGAAATGATCACAAAATTTTGTATATTATATCTTTTTGACGTTGAATGATGGAAAAAACTGTCGTTCAGATGTTCGCATATAAATGGATTTTCTAACATCGTAATTCAATTTGCTAGAGCAGTTCGATGCGCGCAGCGAATGGGTTGGCTCCGCGTTCGCCACGCCCATATTGATGTAATGTTGAAAAGCTTCAATTACATGGTTGCAAGGACCAATTAGGATGAATAAGAGGAAGCCCTGTGACCTGTGACAAGTTACAGTAAATCCAATAGAATTTTCAAATTTCGGATACAATGAGACTCTGTCAATGGCAGGAGCATTGTGACCTTTGACTCTGACTTTTCAGAACCCAAAATCGAATAGTAAATGTGGACTTATATTAGATGATCTCCCAAGTTATTTCAAATTGGAAAAGTCATATAAGTTTCAGTAATGAGCCGATATCAGAACATATTGAAGGCCAGTGGACTTTGCTTTGACTTGAGCTCCAAAATCTATCAGTTTATTGGTGCTATAATACATAGCTTCACCAGTTACATGAAATCTAACTGGCTGTTTCAGTTTGGGTAACGAGCCAAATCAGACCTTTTTGGCCAGTGACTTATGACTTTGATCTTTCGTCCAAATATTATCGTTTTGGTGTCTGATAATACTTACAGGTACATAAAATCGACAGCGCTCTTCAGTTTTCGCAGTAACGAGCCTAATAGACATATTTAGGCCCCCCCCCCCCCGGGACTTTGACCTTTGACTTTCAGCTCAAATTAATACAGTTCATTGGTGCTCATGATACATACGTCACCCAAGTTACATGACAATGACAGCCGCTTCAGTTATCAGCGGTAACGAAGCAAATCAGACATAATTTTAGAACCCGTGACCTTTGAACTCAAAATTATCAGTTCATTGGTGATATATAATACTTTCACCAGTGACATGAAAATCGACGAGCCGCTCTCAGCTATGCTGGTAAGAGCCTAATCAGACATATATTTGGCGCCCGGTGACCTTTGACCTTCAGCTCCAATTAATCAGTTCATTGGTGCCTCATATACATACTTACAAGTTCATGACATCCGTCAGCGTCTAAGTCTATCGCGTACGAGTCAAAAGATTATTCGGTTGGACCTTTGACGCTTTTGACTTTGAACTCAAAATTAATCAGTTCATGGTGCTCATTTATACATACTTTACCACGTTACATGAAATTCAACAGTGTTTTAAGTTATCGCAGTAACGAGCCAAATCAGACCTTATTTTAGGCCCGGTGACCTTGGGCTTTGACTTTCAGGCTCAATCTAATCCAGTTCATTGGTGCCTATAATAATACTGAACCAAGTTACATGAACAATCGACAGCCGCTTCAAGTTTCGCGGTAAGAACCCAAATCAGACTATTTAAGGCCGGTGACCTTTGACTTTGACCTTTTCAGTCAAATTTAATCAGGTTTTCATTTTGGGGGTGGCTATAGTTACATACTGTTTGTTACATCAAAATCGATCGGGGGTTCTAAGTTATCGCAGGTACGAGACATTCGGATAAGGCGACGGAGGAAAACCGAAAACATGTGCTCGGCAACTTCGTTGCGGAGGAATAAAATTAACTCATATGATTGTGGAGGTAGTCTCCAGAAATTCATTATGCCATTTCATTATTTGACAATAACAAACTGCAGGAATTCAGAAATCTCTTCTCTTTTAATAGGACATTAATTACACTATTTCTTGTTACGGATGTACCAATTTCCATTAGGACGTAGTTTGACATTGTGTATAAATTTCGGTAAAATCAGACTTTTTGCTCTGAACTCTAGGGTGTAAATAAAACTACCAATATGTCCATTTTGGTGTAAGATCCTTGTATGCGTGTTCTCCAGCAAATGCTCATTAAGAATTTACATAGTAAAATTATTCTTAATGCCTTTCAATGCATGTTTTTTAAATTTGTGTATTTTTTGTTTTGCATTTTTTTTGTCAGAATTTGTGACATCTTGCAATATAAAAGCATGAAAATCAAGTTTATTCTTATCAGTAAAAGCAAGAATATCATATATTATAAATTTGGCTGAAATAGTGAGTGAAACCCATTTTTTGATATTGAAATTTACATGAAAATCATGTTTTTGGCAATGTTTGGGCCAACGTGAATGTATAAAATATGTGTAATAGCGGAATACTACCGGAGCATCATGAATTGGTTCAAAAGATGAGCGAGATTCAACGGAAAGAAGTTTGGAACATCTCAGAAGCTTATCCAATACAAAATATATTGAATGAACTTGGGGCGTGGGGGGGCAGGAAGGTGACCATCCCTCTCCAGGACAAGATGGGTTAATCAACAAACATTCAAATAATTATGCATAAATTAATAGATATATGTAGTTGTTACAAAATTTACAATACTTCTTATTCAATTACAAATAGACTTAAGTAGGTGTTTTAAGAATTTATTCCATAAATAACAGTGATACATGTTCACCTCTGTTACGGATGTATGTTACGGAGGTACACAAAAGTGCTATCGTACACTAATTATTTCTTATGTTGACGAGGCAGATGGTCTTAGTAGTATTTAGGAGAGGTTGATGAGTGTGCTTGCAGGTAGTATTTTTCCTTTTAGGAGTGTTTTGTTTTTGGAAAAAGTACAAAAATATAACTAGTATTGTTAAGATACATGACAATGGGTTCAAATTGTCATTTGTAATAATAGCTAGATCACATTTTTGATCTTTGGGATATTAAATGTTCGTAATCTCATACAGAATCAGGCATCACTGAATTGAGTAGGCTAATTTGTTGCAAGAATGATTTCAAATGAATCAATAGTGAAAGGAATTTATTTCATTGATTTTTAGCTCATGGCACGAGGGCCATGAGCTTATGCCATGGCGTGGCGTCGTGGTCCGTCGTCCTTCGTATCACGTTTTGAAATGTTTTAGGGTATTTCTGCGACCGGTTGGATTCTGATGTTTAATATGATAGGCTTAGGGTGGGCGGGGATTGAAACTTATAACAGATTCGTGAAATTCATTATTCTGTATGTTAATTTATGAAATTGATTCAAATCCAAAAGGCTTTTCTCGTTCGATTTTAACGATTTTGGTATTGTGTATTGTTTAATTTGGTAGGGCTGGGTTATGCACATTACTCTACACAGAATTTTGAATTGATACTCGCATGATTAAACATGGTAATTTATGCAAATGTTATTCCAAAAAATACAAAATTGTTCTTCTCCACATTTCTTGACGTTTTCTTCTTTATGATTGATCTGATAGGGCTAGGTGGGGCTCAAGATTCCTACCAAAAATTTGAAAGTAATCAATTATGCAATTTAATTAATCAAGTATGCAAATTTATGCAATTTATTCAAAAATCACAAATAATCACAAAAAAATGTTTTCTCATTCATTTCTCACCAATTTTTGATTTAGTTTGCTTTCTGGGTACAGCTAAGCTTGGTAAAATAATTTGTACTCAGATTTTTTAACTGGTGCCTATTAATTAATCATGGGTAATTTATGAAGATTTTTTCAAAATATAATAATAATTTATATAATAGTAGCTTTTGTATAGCGATTTCACATCACTTAGGATGGTATCAATGCGCTTTAAAAGACAGTGTAAATACAAATATTACTAGAGACTTAATATTATATTCTCAAACACAAATACAATCTGGATTAATACAATAATTAAACTGTGATATGACATTACTAAGCAACAATTTAACTTAATCTATATTATTTAATAATAATGTGTTTCCTTTTTCTATGAGAATTAAATATCTTAGAGTAACCTTATTAAAAGTCTAAACCAATATATCGGATTGCTACAAAAAAAAAAACAAATTTAGTTAATGAGGAATATGAAATTACTAAAGTAACAATTAACTTTAAAATACAATATTTAATATTAATAACAATGTGTTTCTTTTACTGGAGAATAATGTTAATTGGGTGAGTTATATGAACACAGAAGATGAGACTTGAGCTGTATTTTAAAACGGTCCATATTGGTTTGTGAACGAAGAGATGAAGGGAGAGGTTCATAAGGTGGGTGTGCTGCATAGGAGAGAGGATTATTGCGATGTCTTTGGTCTGCACTTTTTGACGGTGAGGAGATTTGAGAGGCAGATCGTAGTGTTCTTGGAGATGATACCGATGAATCAAAATTGGTGAGGTAATTGGGCAATGACATGGATATCTTTGAATGGCAGTAGTATGATTTTGTATTTATGCGGGATCGACAGGTACCGTGTAGAGGTTTAGAATGGGAGTAATGTGGGTCACATTGCTGGATAATGATATTGGACGAGTGGGAGTTGGATTCGTTGTATTTAGAATATCTTTTCAGGGAGGCGTGAGCAGACTGTTATAACAGAAATGTAAGTGTTCTGATTCATATCAGTACCTGTTAATTTGGTGTCATTCAATGTGTTTTTTTCAACAACAACAATCAGGATGGAGCCGAAGGGTCCGGGGGTGTGCAATCATATTATTATGTAGTTATTATTATTTTTTTTGTATTATTTTTTAGTTTTTTTCGTCCCTTCCGGGCATGAAATAATTTTTTCTCCTTAATTATTTTATTTTCATGTTCCTTCTGGACATCAATTTTAATTTTGCATTATAAAATTGTCACATGAAATTTGAGATTTTTTGATTGGGGGTTTATTGGTGATTTTGTTTGGGCGGGGGGCCCGAGATTTGGCGCGATGAGCGCTAGGTCATTGAGTTTTCTAGTTGAGAAATCAAGAGATCACCAAATTAAAATAATTTCACATCTTGGTGTTCTTGTAAAATATAGAACATGCATGCAAAAAAATTCTTCAAAATGTTCTTACATGTATGTAAAGGACTGAGCAGAAATAGTACCGTATTTTCATTTAACTAATGCTGTGCATGAATAGTAAACAATTTCAAAGTGACACTAGCCACAGTAACTGTAATTGTGTTATATTGCATGCACCATATGTAGTTGACTGATTTAATATGCTTGTTTATACAATCAGGTATGTTCCAAAAATGGTAAAATTTCATTTCCAATTCTTTCCGAACTAAAGAAAATAATTAGATATAGATACTATTGTGAGATACAACTGCTTTTGATGGTTTGCGATTTACCTAAAGAGTTGTTTTAGGAGTTTCATAATGAATTGTGCATCTGAATGTGTGCCAAAACCCATAAGGTGGTTTTCAGTAATCATCAGCAGTTATTCACATTAGGTATCCTATACATGTGACTTAGATTGAGATGTAGGTGAATGTGCAACTGTGGGGGAGGATTTCTGGAGGTCTACTTGGTAAAGTTCTGTTTGGTTTGTCTAAAGTTTTCTTATTAGAAACGTTTTTTCAAATTATGATTTTAAAAAGACAATGAAATAATTCCTCAATGAATTTAATTTGAAACAAAACTGCAAAATCATCGCAATTCGACATAAGAGAAGAGTTTTGCTTGTTTGTTACAATTGTATGCCGTTAAAAAGGCAAAGTTCACCCTGACATCAGGTTGGTTTTAATAAGCAGAACCATGAGAGTAAAGATTTTAATGAAAGTTTGCGCGAAAATCCACCAAATTAGATACAGAGTTATGAAGTTTCAAAGTTTTGCTTTGTGACGTCAACTGCGAGCAGGCTCCCTCTCCCCATGAATTATGTAATGTAATAATATAATTCATAAAGTGCGTTATTCAGAATTGAAAACTGATTTACCTTGACTTTAATATATTCAGAATTTTTTAGAAGGTATCTATGACAAAAAGCCTTTGAATTTATCATCAACTTTAAAAATGGATGTGGAATTTATATTATATACATATTGGGGGAGTCTCGATCGTGGACGGGCACAAAATGAAAAACTTTGAAATTATAACCCTGTTATTCTCGGTGGATTTTCGCCAACTTATTAGTATGTTCATTGTTCACGCTTGTATTAAGAACCATTGATGTTAAGGGTGAATTGCTTTAATCAGTTTTCATGTCTATGTGTAATTTGCCAAGACTCAAAACAAATAAATTAAATAGATAAGGGGCGATAATGGATATCCTAACGGCGTGATTGGACCTTGAAGGAACTTAGATAGCTCCATTAGAACACAGTTTGAACTATCATTTAAAGGTCTTTATCCATTGAATAAAAGAATCCCAAATGAATGAATGAAGTGAGAGGCATAATAGGAACTTGGTGGCCAACAGTCAAAGCTTGAAAGTAATTGGGCAATGGATCGTGTATATGTTCGGTATTATAATAAAGGGACGTGGAAAGTTCACCTTTTGATGGAAAAATTTAAATGAATGAACTAAATACTGAAATTAAATCCTAAATGTACATAAATCTTTCATTAACCATCATTGCCGGTGATTTAGATTGGGCATAATTTGTACGACTAATAACATTTATCAACTGTGAGTGGTCCCGCACGTAGTGCAGACGCACTGAAATTTTGGGGTTTGCCCTATTAAAAGTTTAGCTTCATCATTTCTAAGTTAACCGTGTTTTGAATACCAGGGTTTCATAAAAATTGTTTTTTTACACAAAATTAATTTTTTGATCTTGGATTGACAGTTTTCACACAAAGTTATTCTCACAGTTGAAATTAATTTCTGACTTTTTCAAATTTAGTTATGTTCCCATATTCAGCCATCTAACTTTTGACTCAAAATTAAACCTTTGGTAAGTCTGTAAGTTTGTCAACTGAGTAACCTCTATTATTCACTGGTTTTGTCTTTTTGAACAGTGATATAGTTTAGTACTTAAAATAGCTCTGCAATCTTACTCTGTGATGAATTATTGAGTCATATGCGACAAGTAATGACATAGGTCCCATCATTCCATCGACATGAACACTTGCCCAAATTATTGGATTTTATTGCAATGGTGTTTGCATTGCGATAAATTTCTAAATTTTAGCAGCTACCAGTTGTTGAATATTACAGGGGGGCTCTACAGGATCAGTAATAGAACCGCCTTTATTAGATCTATGCACGTCCTGACATTGACATTTGATGTAATTGATGACACAATGACAAAAAATAGTCGAGCGATGTTTTGGCTGACGCGAGTGTTATTAACTTTGGTCTCGCTCCAATTTTAGATGTTTTACATCATGGTTTGATGTCAAGACCCATGTGTGCTCTTGGCTGGAGAAGTCGTGGAAACGTGAATGTTTACAGGCCTCTCATTGCTTAAGAAGAATGTGATGATCAATTACATTGCATTACTTTTGTTAACAATAGTGTATTACAGTGTTTTCTGTCCTGGAATTGCCCTGTAGGGGTGATTTGATTGTGTGTATTTTTAAGATAGCATGATAACAATGAGGATTTGTCTTTGAGAGATCTTTTTTTTTTGATAAGTATAGAGCTAATCTCAGCCAGATTCAAGTATTTTTTCACCTTTGAATTGTGTAATGATATTGTCAATGATGAGTTGCAAAATAAGTTGAAAATTATTTCAATAAAAATCAAAGCTTTGTTCAGTTGACTATTTTTAGATGGGAAGTTACTACTCTATTACATGTATAAACTTAGAGAAAAGTACAAACTCAAAATATCTCTAATTCACTTACCTTGTATTGTAAAGTACACGTACATTATAATAAGACTTATATTAGCCATATGACAGTGTGAATCTTGCATGATGAGACTGCACAGAGATGTTTTTTCTACCTCTGCCTGCTGGTCCAGACTCCCAAATGGAGAAATACATGTACTCAGAAACTTCTTTTGAAAGAGATTCAGGAGACGTAAACCATTTACCATGTTTTGCACAGTTGAAAAACACCTAGAGTACCATTGATCAGATTTTGAATCTCCCACTACTCTGTAAAGCTGATGACCTATTGGCCTCAATTATCTGGGGGGCCATTTGGGGTTAGGCAAGGGCACAGTTTCTGACCACAAGTACTGGTATGCAAGAGCTGCAATGCTGGTTTATATGCATGGGTGATACAATTAGCCTATTCATGGCTGCATGCATGTACACTGTTGCTGTTGGTGAATATTATGATCAGCTTACTGTCATGACTGTAGACTAGTTACATGTACACTTGAATGTCCTAAGATTTGCTTTTTACCCTGTGCATGTACATACATGTATATCATTATGACAATTTGAGCAAACAACGGTTGGGGGGGGGGCATGTCAATGGTCAGCATAAGCTGCTTGTCCAAAGAAAAATTCAATTCAACCTGAATTATTCATTTTCTTCATTTAAAATCACATAACAAGATATTTAAAACGACATGAAAAAAAAGAAGAAGAAAAGTCAATATGTGAGAGAACTAAAATGATGCTGTATGATGCCGTAATTGCTAACAATATGCACATGCATATAAATACATGCCAATTAATTAAGAAAAACAACAACCAAGATAAAGTTTTGAAAAATAGCTGATATAAAGAGAAAGGTAGGCCTACATGTATTATTGAATGAGTCAATAGAGACAGTTACAAAATAGAATAGTATAGGAGGTGAGAAAATTGAAGAAAACCCATTACAGCATGTTAAAAAGTTTATTACCCAATAAAAAAAAGTTTTCACTTTAACATTTCGTGACAACAATGAACAGCTGGTCTGTATTCAATTCATTCTGTGCTCTGTCTCATCTCAAGATGATATCTGTGTAAATAATGCGTGCAGTATTGGTTGAAAATAAATTTGAGCTTGTGACTGTGTCCGAAAATGAATTAAGCGCTGACAGATATTAAAAAGCCGAGATATAAGAAATCAACAGTTGATGAAATATCAGCTGTAGAGATTATGCTATCTCTCACATATCAATCAATCAATTACTACTAATAAAGTTGTACCTTCTGATGGAAAGTCACAAAGGTAATTCCTCTGTTAAAAAAGAGTGATAAAAACCAGCTAAATAACTGTCTATCTATGTCGCCTGTTGCCTCCAACTATCAGAGTGTGTTAAACATAAACAAATTCTATGCATTGTACCTTGAATTCAGTTCTATTGGTGGTGGAACAATCTACACTCATGTCACTACATATGCTACTGCACTGGTCACAGATGACTGCCTCTAAACAAAGCACAGTTAACCCTATTTTAACTGGGCTACTTCAGACCAGGTTTTTTAAGGGGGGGGGGTCCATTTGACCCCCTCTTTCAGATCTATAAAAAAAATTGTCAAATCAGAATTGATTTTTTATGTATTTAAAGTATTTTATTGTTTTGTAAAATTCTTACGTATTTCTTTGTTTTTGTTTTTTTACCTTTTGTTTTGTATTGTTTTTTCAATGAACTTTGTCAGGGACAGTTTTGCGATCATAAAAAGTGTAAAAATAAAAATAATCATACATTTATGATTTTGGGGTGAAAAGAAGTCATGTTCTTGAACAATTTTGGGGCTGACATGCATGTTTCGTGTCAAAAGATGGGCAAGACTTGAAAATAAAAAGTCAGCAAGCAATGCGGTAAAGAAAAATTGCATGGCAGGAAAGTCGCAATATTCGTTGAGGGGAGGAGGCAATTTGACCCCGCCCCCAGTTAATATACGATTAAAGTTGGCATTTTAAGGTAGGCTAAATACCATAATTGGGGGTGGTCCTCAACTTGGGCTAAAAACTATTCTGGAATCAAGTAAACTATGCAGGTATTCTACTATGAAAATTTTGAAGTCAAAAATTGACTCACTTTAAAATAGTGTCCATCATTATGCCTTGTAACAGACATATTTGTAGTGTATTGACCTTCTACGGGAATTAAATCCATTGTGCCCGATAAAATTAAAGACAGAGCACAGGATTTGCACGCCTGAAATCAGCTCAAATCGTTCACAAATGTGAAGATTATACAAAAACCTATCATAGAACCTTTGGGTAGAATACATAGTTTTAGTGAAAATCTGGACATTTAAACTTCAAAATTTACGGTGACGTTAACGTGCACGGGCCATTCTGTTAGTTCCAAAATCGCCCAATCAGCTGTTAGCCGAAGGTTGTGCGGAGTTTAGCTGTGTAACCAATATGTGTGCTCCTCTGGTCATGCGAACGTATAGGCCTACACATAACCGTGATCTGCACTTTGAGCAAAATTTAAACTTGCGGAAGAACAATATATTTTGGTAACATATCATT
>JZLH01S0192749.1:65267-82078 GCA_001188425.1 Eucidaris tribuloides | reverse complement strand
GGGGGGGTGGTCTATTCATTTATACCCCCCCCCCCCCAATGAATAGGGTGACGTCATGGATTTACGCCTGTGCCTTTAGAGTCTATTCATGATTCTGAAGCGTGATATTCATAAGCAAACAAAACTGATCCGGTATTAATATTTTTACACACATATAAACATGAAAGCGTCAAGGCATATTTACTTTACTGATATATTTCCTCGTTTAAAAATGCAGTTGAATTCTTACTGTCAATGGGGGCATTTCTAGGATTTAAGAACAACACTCAGAAAACATGGAAAACACCTTGTTAACTTCTCCTCGGTCATTTATTTTCCGTGTAAAGTTGTATTACTTTGCCAGGAATGTGGCGATTTCGTCGCCGTTCCGTTACTTTTTACATGATCAAACCAGGCAGGTACCGGGGTAATTATTAACGCAATACGTGTCATACCTGTTCAGGGGGTGCAAAAAGACGTATATGGTTATTTTTGTGTTTGTTTTTTTCAAATTGAGCGACTTTCCGGCTGTTTTGATTTGCCCGTGAAAAATTATTTTGGCCGTGAAAATTTTTTTGGGCCGCGAAAATTTTCCTCCGACACCCCCCCCCCCCCCCCACTGAGCGACATTTTGGCTCTTGATTTGGCCGCGAAGTTGGCCGTGAAAGAAATTTTTGGCCCCGAAAAAAAATTTTGGCCGAGATTATTTTACACCGACCCTCCCCCCCCCCCCACTGAACGACATTTCGGGTGTTGATTTGGCCGCGAAGTTGGACGTAAAAAATTTTTGTAGCCGCGAAAATTTTCCGCCGCCCAATCCTGACCCAATCCTTAAAATATTTTGAAATTCATTACAACCTAAAGGCCATAACGCACAATAACAAATACGTGATTATCTATAGGGTGCACAACTCTGTCACTAATTATCTATATCCTAAAGGGTGCAAGTTGCACCCCAGTGTGAGTGGAACCTCAATGGTTAAAATCCCCACTCTGTTTGGTCCAAAAACTGCACCTTTTTGGGTCATTCACCCATCCAACGGAATGTGAATTTGCATCCAAATGGTTAAAAATTATTATTATCATTATTATTATTATTAATATCCTTACCCATGTTCTAAAGATGACACCCGTAACTCTCCATACTCATTCTAGTAAAGCGTATTTCTTCCCAATTCCCCCCCCCCCCGATGATAAATCCTGGCTACGTCACTGCATCCATGAAAGTCAAGAACAGTATCTTAAATCAAGATTCACATTGCTGCGGAAAGAGGCAAAATATATGCATGTGTTGCAAATTGTCCGGAGATCAGAGTTGCCAGTTTTTCCCATTCTAAAAATGCCAAATTACAGGATCCGTGAAAAACTCCAAATTTGCACTTGATGCATTTTATGGGAAGTATACCCTTGATATGGTTAGAAATAACTTTGTGATCAATTTATAACACCTTTGAAACCTCTGCGATGGCCGAAAATTTGGGTGCCGCGGTTTACACGGACCAGACTTTGCGCGTGAAGTACCAGCCTGTTTTACAGGCCTTATTCATTTTTTTTTTGCTCCTTACGCATTCAAACTAGTATGTCTAGTAATAAGACTAGGCACTAGGAACTTGCTGCCAGCCGCGCTCGGTTTGGGCCCTTCGGGCCCAGGCGGCAGCGAGTAGGGTCTGAGAATCAGACTAGTGAAGTACATGCGTGCCACTACTTTTGATGATGATTTAAAGGTTAGTGACATGATTGGGAACACTTGAAAATGCCTCAAGAACAAATGAGTTGAAATATATACCAAGTATACACTAGCTGGAGTGGATCTCCCACCTGGGAGGAATTGTTTCTAATTTGTTTACTGAAGGAGAATCAAGCATAAACATACGAGTTTTTTAATTTTATCGGGGCACGATAAAAATAGGACCCATAGAGAGCCACACAACATGATTCCCTGCTACAAGGGATATTGACATTATTTATTTTAGAATGAGTCAACGTTTGACTACAAGATTTTCACAGGAGAACCCTTGCATAGTTTACTCTTAAAGAGTAGTTTCAGCCCAAGTTGAGGACTACCCCAAATCATGTCATTTAACTTTAAGGTATGCCATTGTAAAACGCCGAAAAACGCCAAAAGCCTTTTGGCATGCACTTTGAATTCTTGAACGCCAAGTGATATTTACAAAACGCCAAATTTGGTGTTTTGGCGTTAAAACGCAAAATTGGCAACCCTGCCGGAGATACGGATATGTGCCAGCCACGAAACACCGATACAGAGTTCGCCATCCTCAAGATGCCATACTCCTCTAGGTCAAGCCCCTTTTTTAACTACAGCTGTGACGTCATTTGGTTCCCGCCCACTGCGCAAACATTACAAAGAGGTGGGATTTCCCCGCCAATGTACCGGCCCCATTACAAAAGGTTACGAATATAAAGCTCATTGGCTAATATCATGATGTTGACCGGCCCAGATATTTTGTCTGAGCATTGTTATTCATATTTCATCGACACTGTGTAAATCTAGCGATGCACGCACATTGTCTTTTCGACGATAGCTTCACCAGGAAATATTATGATAGTTATGTTGTGGAGTGGGTTTGTAAATTGTGCGTGACCTTTTCAGGGACGCGTCGGATTTTACTTCCAGGGTTCGAGGTTGACCTGGTAAACAGGTCACGAGATACCTGTTAACCCATCGACA
The DNA here is from genome assembly GCA_001188425.1 of Eucidaris tribuloides. Classification (NCBI taxonomy): domain Eukaryota; kingdom Metazoa; phylum Echinodermata; class Echinoidea; order Cidaroida; family Cidaridae; genus Eucidaris; species Eucidaris tribuloides. The sequence continues at coordinate 79,410 of JZLH01S0192749.1, read as the reverse complement.
CCCAACTTGTTATCTTTCTGAACTTACGCAGTTGTGTTATTTCCGATCAAAAATCGAAATTGGTCAAACAGTGAAACCATCTTTTGTTTTAATTTCAGCATACGCTATTTTAAGACAGAATTGGTGTTTGTTCAAAACTGTCACAGAAATGGTATATGAGCAGTGATAATGGAGTGTTTGCGTGTGTATCGTTCGAACGCATTGCTGTGCGTGTACTATTTTCGATTGTTATGAGAAGACACACACACACGCGCCACCATTATCACAGGCCAATGTACGGCGGCGCTTCGATATCTCTCTGTACTGGTGGCGATCAGCACGAATTGTATGAATAATACATGGTTCTGCTCTGAGACAATGCAGAATATTTTCTGCAAATTGCTTCCTCGAACTTGACAGAATGCCAGCCGCGCCACATTTGAGAACTGGGCATCGCAACCCTCGCGTGGAGTCGGTCCGAATTTCTGGCCGGACAGAACGGTGTTAAATAAACCGATCAACAGCAAACACGTGTCGAACTTTTAAAGTAATAACGTAGGCCCTAACGCATGGTCAAGAAAGAGAAGAGATTTCTCAACAAACCAACCTGCAACAGATGAATTTGGCGCCAAAAGGCTGTGAATAGACTCTGGTAGACTGCTGGGGTCCTCAGTTCTGTCGTACTAAACCCGATAGCTCAATCAGCCAGCCTCGAAGACGCAATGCTACCCGTACCTAATGATTCGATCGTCCTCGTGAAATCTCACCTCAAAATGCAAAGCATGGCTGCAGAGACTCAACTAGCTGCACCAAGTCTTTCAATGTAAGTTTCCAGTAATACACACGGTTTTCAGTCTTCGTTAATTTTGTCGTAACATCATAATTGATTTACTCAAGAGAGTTTTCCGTTCTTTTCTGCTAATCAATTATGATTATGTTTTGTTTTGACAAATATCGCCAATTATGGCACGTTTCTCATACGCAATAAAATATATGTTCTAGTAATATCATAACATTAAAACTATTATAGAGCAGAAGAAAAAAAAACATTTTGTCGTCAAACTAAAAGCTATTTTTCCTCAATTTCCTCTGGGTGAATAAGAAAAACTTTGTGTTAACCCATAATATGCAAATATAAGTTTAATGGAATTGTGAAGAATTTAGAGAAAGTTCAAATATTCATATCACTGTTATTGTAAATTTATTATTATCATTATTATTATTATTATTATTATTATTATTATTATTATTATTATTATTATTATTATTATTATTATTATTATTATTATTATCATCATCATCATCATCATCATCATTACTATCACCATTGTTATTGTTATTATTAATCGAATTTGAACTCGTGGACAGACAGTACAAAATATTCCTTTTCGGGTTCACATCAATGTAAGTAAAAAATTATAGTATTATGTAATATTCTTTTTATTGTATATTTGAACTTAATAAGTCCTTGACCATGTTGACGTACAAATTTAAAGTACACTTGTAGTAATGTTAACAAATTTGTACATTGTGTGAAAAATGCCTAAACTTATTTCAGTTTTAAACATACAGGATGTTAAACAGTTAAACACTGACACCATGTTTATATCAAATGAAGGGCAATTCCATTTAAAAAAACTAGGCATTTCGCCACTTTTTTATTTATGAAATCCAAACAAAAGAGAAATGTAAATGTGTCTATGGCCGTGTTCTGAGAGGACTATTAGTTGAAGGCAATACATATAATTGGTCATCTGAGATAATGTGTTATTTTCTTATGAAAGAGAATTTACATGGTCCCGTGTCGTACGTGACATTTCTGTGTCTCGATATATACAACACGCATCATTTTTTGCATTTATTTCAGTACAAGGGAAAATACAGTGTAGATAACCACTTAAGCATATTACTTTCCAAAAGTAATTGACCATAAAAGATCTTCAGGTTTTAGAGTTAATGATAAAAAAAAATTGAAAAAAGAAAGTTGTAAAAATTTCTAAATTTTCAGAAAGACGTAAACCTATATAGATATATATTTTTATCCTAATTTCATATACTTTTCACTCAAATGGATGACTTAATATTTGTCTTTTACATGACAACATATTGAACATTTCGTTGTGATGATGGGATTCCACAAGTGTTAATAATAATAATATTTTCATTGTTATTATTATTATTATTATCATCATCATTATTATTATTATTATTATTATTATTATTATCATTATTATTATTATTATTATTATTATTATTATTATTATTATTATTATTATTATTGTTGTTGTTGTTGTTGTTGTTATTTTGCTTTGTTATGATCTTGACAAAGCCATGCTCGAAAATTAAATGCGGTAGAAGTTATGGTTTACTGGTTTCCGGGTGCCCAGTAAAGTACTGTTGTTTTTGTTTTGTAATGCCATTTGTTCACGGTGTTACTGAGATTTTTGTGCGGATAAAGTAATTTATGTGTTTATTTATCCATGCTTCTTGTACCATTATGGGCGTATTAGAGGGTTAAGTTATTTCTGTATTTATTAACGTTTAACCGATTCAACCAGTCTTTTTTTTTACAAGTTAACAATGATTACACATTTTCAACATCGTCTGAAGGCAGCCTATTTTCAAAAATTGACATGATATTCACCTTTTTGTTTTGCTCTGTTATACCATTCTCATTACGATTTTGTGCTTGATGCATTTAAATATTAGTGAAGAATTACATTAAAACTGCTACAGTAGGTTTCTACATTCAAAGTTTTCGGAGTAATTTATCGGGAGAAGAATGGTTAATGATAATAATAATAATAATAATAATAATAATAATAATAATATAATAATATAATACCTATGATTTGTATTGCCGCCAATCCACTCAGCTATGAGTCACAAGTGCATGTTTTAAAAAGGTACAGTAATAGTAAGTGGAGATATGAAATATAACCAACGCAGTGAGAATTTATAGAAATGCATTTGCTTGGCTTGCGTTGAATGCGAGCAGAAGAAGTAATGTAATAAATTGACCAATTAGAAATTTGATAAACTGCCAGACCAATGAATATTTGTATGAATGATACCATCAATATTATCACATTCCTTACTTAGTAGCTATAGTATCAGTAGAAAGTGGTCGTAGAAGGAGTGGTTATATCGAAGGTTGCTACAGTAGTAATAGTATAGTATATAGTATAGTAGTAAGTAGTAGTCAGTAGTAGTAGTAATAGTAGTAGTAGCAGTAGTAGTAGTAGTGTAGTAGTAGTCAGTAGTAGTAGAAGTGTATAAAGTAATAGAAGTACACAAAGAGTATTATACGGTATTATTTTTTTCATGATTCTGAGTAACAGTTACTTTTCCTTTGAGAGGAGTTTATTGACCTCATCTTAGGAAGATATTCATGTGGCGCCAAAGTTAGGTAAATGTGTGTGTGTGGTGTGGTGTGTTGGTGTGTGTGTGTGGTGTGTGTGTGGTGTGTGCGTGTGTTGTGTGTGTGTGTGTGTGTGTGTGTGTGTGGTGTGCGTGTGTGTGTATGTGTGTGTATGTTCGTGTGTATGTGTGTCTGTTTATCTGTGTGTGCTGTGTTCTGTGTGTGTGTGTCTGTGTGTGTGTCTGTGTTTGTGTATGTGTGTGTGTGTGTGTGTGTGATGTAGTGTGTGAGTTGTGTGTGTGTTTGTGTGTGTTGTGTGTGTTTAGTGAGTATGATTGGTGTTGATTGTGATGTGTGTTTTTGTGGTGTTGTGTGTGTTGTGTGTGTTGTGTGGTAGACGGGGCGTCGGTGCTGCGGTGTTGATTCAAAGAAATCGTGTATACATTATCATTATGATACAAGTATAATAACATGTTATCTTATATCACTCAATTGTAGATGAACTACCGCTTGAAAACCAGAATACGACCGCGTATAATGACTAATGCAGCTGTTTTTCCTGTAATTTCTGCTTCCATTGTATGGACGATGATGTTTTATATTTTATGTAAACTTAAAAATTAGCGAATTACAATGGGTGTGTTTCCTCAACTATTATATTACCGCTTCAGTATTAAGACATACATCCGGTGTTCCGTGCATTTTTTTAAGTTCTCAAGATTTCCATTTTTTGGCGCCATGCCACGCATTCACCATTTACGCGCTGTACAGTACGTAAAGCCAACATGTTATTCCACAAGTCTTTCAATCTTCACAGTGAAAACAACGTACTTATTCATACCATAATCGCTCAATCGGAATCATTAACTTAGATTATTAGTTGCTGTTAGTTGTAAACAAGTAAACGCACCTATGAATCACAAAAATGTGTGCTGTCATTGTTTTTCTCCTTTACTCTTAGAAAACAGGTGCTGATTAGAACCTCTCCTTGTCCCGTATTTGGAAACTTTTAAGGTCTTTCAAAGAAGCAAAAAAGCGTTCAAAATGGTCCTTTAGAACCATTTGTTGGTTCTAGGAACCACTTGGGGTTCTTTATACACCTTTTGGAGTTCTTGATGGTATAAAGAATACTATAGTAGGGTTTTTTATACCATCGAGAACCCCTAAGGTTGTAAAAAGAACCCTAAAGGGTTCCTTTTAGAACCAAAAATGGTTCTAAATAACCATTTAGAACCCTTTTTTGCTTCTTAGAAAGACCTTAAAAGGTTTCAAATACGGTACAAGGAGAGGTTCTAATCTACACCTTTTTTCTAGGAGTTTATGTTTCATAGCTGACTTCTAATTTTTAATTTCTCGGACGGGATTAAGTGAGTAGATAATGTCATTCCTCCAGTTAATATAAATAAACTATTATTAAAATCAAGAATTAGACTTTCTTGTCTGATAACAGCGACATTTCCTCAAATTTCCGGCTTCATCTTATACGACACTCCAGAAGAATGCTGACTACATGTAGCCGGTAGTGTATCTACAAAATTACGCTACTTTTTTAAGAGAAGTAAGTCCCAATTTTTGCTCATAAGATGTCATTTTTAGACAGTAAATGGAAATAGCATTGATGGAAGCAGTCTTCATTTGTAAATAAAACTGATCTAGGATCAAGAAAACTATAATTATGGGCATTTCCATGAATTATTGGACAAATCACAAATTATATAAATTGCTCTATCTCGAATCAAATTTTAATGGTTTGAATGGGTATGAATCATAAAGAAACAATGGGGGACATAATTTCTACTCTAAATTTTACGTCTTCAACAGCACCCTCTAGGAGAATCAGAACCATACATGAAATACCACATGTGTGACTAGTGTGACTAAATCTCAGTTTTATGAAAAATTATCATATATTCTGCAGTTTTTTTCCATGCCAATATAGCCTCTTCTCATTGTTTTGAAAGTAATAAAGCCCCACATATGCATACTAAATCTGAAAAAGACATGAATAAACGCAAATTGGTGTGGATGGACAAAATGTAACGTAACTAACCGTAACGTAACTAACCATGTTTTTGATGTTGTAGTTAAAAATGAAAAGATTTTTTATCAACAAGCTATATATTAAATGACTTATCAAGACCAGAAATAGCATGAATACCACAGTTTGTTTCAGTTGAAAACAGGTTGAGGAAACTTTGAGGACAAAGACTTGTCGGGTTTTTTTTTTCATGTCCTTTTTATGTAACGTAACTAACCGTAATTAATATTCTTGTTATTACCCACTGAAACATGTCTCATGATTTTGCTTGATGTTGTGAAGTAGGAGCCAGTCTAGGGAACTGACAGTACCAAAACAGAAAAATAATATCGAAGCATAATCATGTAAGGGCCAAATGCTGCGTAAAGTTTGTCATAAAGTTTAACGTAACTAATCATGGAATTGCATCCGCTGGGACAATACAATACAATACCATACAATACAATATTGGCATTTATATAGCGCTCTTACTATGATTAAACATGTATCACAGCGCTTTACAACTAAATAGAACAATTAACTAATTAAACAAGTAAACAAACAATTAAATACAACAATTAACTAATTATATAAGTAAACAAACAATTATATACAACAATTAACTAATTAAATAAGTAGACAAACAAAAATGGAAATTACAAATAAACACAGCAAAAATACGTTAATTATCAAACAGATATGTTTTCAGGGATCGTTGAAATACAGAGAGAGAAGGAGATTCCCTGATACTTCGTGGGAGCTGAATCCACAAACTAGGTGCCGCCGCAGCAAAAGATTTGTCACCCGCGCGTGTTGTGTTTCTTGGTGTCGCCAGCAGGGTAACATCTTTGCCAGAACGCAGTCCTAGTCTCTCGGACTCATAACGAGGAATCAGGCTCATCAGATATGAAGGTGCCAAATCGTGAAGACATTTGAAAGTTAATGTCAGAATTTTAAAGGCGATCCGCTTCTGGACAGGCAGCCAGTGTAATTCCACAGAAAAGGAGTGACATGATCTTTCTTCTTGGCAAGAAATATCAATCTTTATTGTCAGACGTTTATTCTTTTTGAAACAATTACCACCCGTGTTCACTGTCAGTGATGTTTAAATTTGTTGTGCAACTTTGTATGGGTGCAATTTCTATGGGGTCATACTCCCGGGGGGGGGGGTGGTCACTCACTATCTGGAGTGGTACTCATGTTTGTCCAAGCACCTCAAAATCGGACCCTATATGCTAGGCACCAAATTTCACCCCTTTATGGCGAAAAGGTCGTAAAACCAACTTCAAAAGTGACCCTAAATTGGGAAAATGACGTAACACAACATAAAATGAAATGGCAAAAGTGGCGTAGAGTCTAGTACAATGAAAAACGCGCCCCAAATGGAAAGTGGTGGAGAACAGAGAAAAAAATACTCTCTTGTATGAAGCAAATAGCACAGAACAGTAGAAATACAGCCCTAAATTGCAAAATAAAGCAAAAGCCTATAAACCAGTTACAAAAATAAATGCCGAACAAGAACAAGAAGAGAAGACGTCCACAAGACATCAAAGAAGGGGACGAATATTAGGCTGAAAATACAACCCTTTTTTCAAAAAACGTCGAAGACAAACTGAAAAAGAACCCCTTTTTCTGAAAAACGTCGACGCCGCCGAACATCCGAAATTCGACCCTTATTCGACGTTTTTTGGACAAGCATGGGTACCACTCCAGATGGTGAGTGACCCCCCGGGGTCATACTTCAATCCAGTACTGGTATATTCATACTTGTTTCTCATGATGTAAACTAATTCGAGGCAAATTCTTCTAGTTTGTGTATATACATTGTATATGTTTCAACTCATTTGGTTCTAAAGGCCTTTGCAAGTTCTCCCATTATCATTGCCCTTCATAAGTTAGGATGAGAATCTGGGAAACGTAAATCTGAAATAACGACTAACGGACCAAGGTGTGCAATCATGTTTGAAACATACAATAAAAATGTTTTGTAAAACAACATGGCAAAGTAAGTTTAACAAATTTATTACTCTGATGCAATTATAGGAATTTGGAATAATCTGCTTAAAAAATCAAAAACTATACACAGAATATAAAGTTTAATTTGAAATTTGTACCCAGCTCGTGCGTGTGACCAAAATCTGAAATTTTGTCTGTAGATTTATACATTGATTATGGAACCCAAAATTATAAAATTGCAATAAAACTAAATTGTACAATCTTTTATATTATATTGGTAGAAACTATATAAACCCGTTTCTAGTGTCAACAATAAAAAGTGTGAACTTTGTTATATTTTACGTTGATCTATGATAATAGGCCTATATTCCGTTTGCAAGATAATAACTGTATTTATGAATGAAAGGTTTGCAGAGAGAATTTATAAATGTTCTATCTATTCTATATAATAACTGTATTTGTTTATAATCTCTTCTATCTATACAAATGATATTACAGGGTTGTAGTTTTTTTTTCTACAAGCTATCCAATGTGCCTACCGTTTTGTTTCACGCTCGTGCAGTATTACATTTCTTTCTATTGGCAAGATAAGTTATCTGGTTACACAAACTGTACAAACTAAATTAATTTATAGCCCGAGCAAGATAAACCAAACCAGTATACTGGATTTAAAGTGTTAAACCTAGACAACATATGTAAGATTTGACAACAAAAACAACGTAAATAAAAAATAGGACTTTTTTTCTCTCAGCTTTCTATCCCATGCAGATTGTTTTTATTGTGTGGCGCCAAAATAGTTCACCGAAAGGATGAACTTGAGTTAGTTCTACAGTAATTCCTTGCTCGTGTTGCTGCTGTGCCACATGGTTGCCAATGATTGAGCTGCAAATCTATCATTATGAAAGTGGGCAATTTCATTCTAATGAAAATACCAAGCATTGAAACTTAAAAAGTAATGTAGCGAAATTATAGCTACAATTCTTTTGTAACGGAAAAGCAGTAACTATTTTTTTCTTCAAATTTTCATTATTATGACTACATATGAGATTATATACATTAGAAAATAGTATAACCTGATAATGTACTTTGGAATGCACAAGACTGTTGACTCACGCAAAAGTTTGAACAGGCAACAGCCTCAACGACATTCATCTAATTAAACTAGAAAGAAATACATTTACTCAAAGACCCTGCTTTTTTATTGTCACCCTGTATCGTCTGAAACAGGAGAAGATAAAAAATCTCTGTTTATATGTATTTGATTTTTGAAAAACAAGAGTAGAGCTGCATTGTGCATGTGCCCGTGTGAAAGACAGTATACATATCGCAATGCATGGTCATGTTTCAGGGAAGGAAAAAACACAATTAACAGGATTAAGCGTTTTAAATTATACATAAATCCATAATAGATATATGCAAATATGAACATCACATGTGACTATACGTGTTAGTTTCGTGAGATTGCTATAGTAACAGATAATGTACTGTCATAAATAAGTTATGTACTGTCATAAAAGAATACGGCTGGTGGGTTTAATGTAGTTAATATGCCAGTATGGGGATCAACTGAATTCTGGTTTTTGTTCTGTTAGTAATGCAGCTATATGTTTGTCAGTGCTTTGAAAGTCGAATATGTTGTGCATGATTTAATAACTTATCGGCTGACAGTTCCAAATGTCAGGCTGACATGACGAATGGATTTATGGGATAAAACGATTTGGGGGTTGATTAACTTGAAATCGGTGGAATATCTGGATGTATGTGAGGAAATATTTCTGTTACAATTAACGAAATTGACAAAAATCAGAGGCAATAAATAATTTCAGAATTTAAACAGGAACATCGCTGTTTGGATATTATGAATATTAGTAATTGTCAGTGTTTTGGGTTGATAGAATATTGATTCAGTACTAGCTAGATAATTAGAGTGGGTACGTAATACGTAGGGTGTTTTTTTTTCTGAAATAGAAAATGGCGTTTATTTGGGTTTGGCAGCAATTACCACAAACTGCTTGGTGGGGATTTTGCTTTTAAAAGGTATTGTACAGAATGATATTGTAAGACATACTTACTATTCGATATAATTATTACTGTAATTAGAAATATCTGTAAATACTCATGTTTGATTAATTCATTTCCCGTAATGCCGTCATTGATAAGTGTAAAAATTCCGAATGTAAAAATGGTCAAAAATTAAGTTATATTAAACTGGTTATATGAACGAAAGACCATGCCAGTTTTATGTATTCATATGAAAATCTAATGAACTGAAATTAAACAGAAGTGAAAAAAACCGAGATTCCACCTCGTGAAACATGGATAACACATCAAACCTTAGAATAAAAAACAGTATGGAATGGTAATAGTACTATATAGTGCGGTTTTAATAAACGGTATACCATTTATATTTCAGAGAGTGCAGGGGGTCATATTCAGATTGTTTTCGGTTTATTTTTTATCTTTTATAAACAGAAAGCCTACATTGGCGCTGTTTTTAATTTTATACCGCCTACTCAATATAAAATCGAATATCTCACAAGCAATGCTGTATTCATGTGTCAACGTGGAATTGCCTCTTAACACGGATTTCAAGTCTTTTCGTAAATTATTAGATCAAATGAGAGACCACTCTTCGTTTATATGATGAATTGTGATTTGTTTTTCGTAGCCCATAGCCTAGTTATAAGATATTATTCACTGTGAACTTCTTGGTAAAACGATTCCACTATTGAGGTCTTTTTGCGCGAAGTACAAGTCTAACGGAACGGTTTCATCCAGGACTCTGGAAGGGGAAGGGGCACTCTTACAAATCTCTTATCCTTCCCGAATATTTTTGAGGTGGGACTTGGCGGTCATGGAATCAAAGATATTATACAACAATTGTCAGAAAGAGAGACCTTCTATTAATTCAATAATTTGTTTATTCAGTCGTATACATTTTGCAATAAATTACAAAAACATGCACCAACAAAATACAATTTACAAAACACGCTTTTCTTGTTTCGATGGCGTTACATTTCATTGCAAGCATGATAACACAGTTATGGTATTAATCATAATAACGCAAGAAAATAATATTTTGATACCTTTTCAAAATGATTTACAGTGTAAATTTATTTTTGGATTTCCCCTTCCGTAACAATTCTCATTAATTTTTGAAAACCACATGACCGAATTTAAAGGTATTGGCTAACATTTACCACAGTTTAAAAAAAAAATCTGAGCTACATGATTCCCCATGCTACCATTGTCTTTGATAAGGTCTAAAAATGACGCCCTGAAAAAAAAAATGAATTTCAAAATGATTATTTAGTGCTTTAAAAAAGTGAAAATCGTAAGTTGATCGGATTCACCTGCCCATTTTCTCCCATAGACTTACTGTGTGTACACCTATGCTATTCAAACTCGCCCCGAGTTTTAATTGTTTATTCATGCATAACTTGCCATTGGCAGTGTAACTTTCCAAACTTTTTTTTATTCTAGGGTGTTTATTTGTCCATATGAACCCTACTATGTAGTTTAGATATCAAAATTTGACAATTTTTTTTAATTGAAGCTCCACAATGTTAGCCTATCACTTTAATTTGTTCATGTCTTCTGCCGAATCTAGGGTTGTCCAAAAATTGGCAGTGCCCCCTTACCCCTTTCCCCTCCAACGCCTGATAAGCCGGTGTATCTTGTCACAACGTCATGTGAAATTGTGTATATTAAAAACGTTGTTTAACTTTAGCATTCATTTTACAAAACATGTCAAACTTTGATATCTGACCTAAATAACAATGATCGAATGGACAATAAACACCCTACAACGGAAAACATTAAATAGTTATGCTATCACCATCAACGGTACATGAATTAATGTCTTGTGGACAAAAATTCTATAACACAGCAGTCTATGAAGGGAAACTGAAATTCTTACTCATTGATTTTCACTTTTTAAAACCACCTACAGTAATGATGTTTTGAATGCAACTACAGGGCTATATATTCAAACTTTATCAGAGACACTATAGTGACATGGGGGATCATTTATCTCATTTTTTTTCAACTTGAAAACATTGTTAAACGATACCTTTAGGTACATCACACTCTACGATTTAGTTACAGCGAATGTTATGAATTTAGATGACCTAAATTTTGTTGACAAGACTGTCAGGAGGAAAATTGAGCGCGCGGAATCCGTGGGAGTTTCAACCACGTTTTACGTCAAATTATATACGAGGCTAATGCCACGCGTGGTGGACGTGCTGTACGTTGTCCAAATGCTACGTGTGCAGGTCTTCAAACACCAACCAGAACGCATACGTGAACTTTGCTGACGGCAATACGATCACTGTAATCCTAGTTGGAAAACATGTTATTTAGTTGATTAATTATGGGGAGACGTCGTTTCTTTCTATGCCACGCGTTGTGTCACCGTTAACACCTATACCAAATCGATTTCAGGTTCAGGGCATTTCTAGCAAGCGCTCAAAGAGATATTTGACTGTTTCAGTAAAGTACATTGTATTTCTCAGTGTTCATTTTATATTATTATATTATTCATATATTAGATTGTGAGTGGTATCTCAATGACAAATGTTGCTGATGTAAGCAGATAATTGTAATATGAATCTTTTCCTGCAATGTACACAAATCGAACTGACTTCCATACTTGATGTTTCAGGTGGCTTTGCTTGGCTTGAGTCCGATTAGAGTTGCATCCGGATATATAGTGAACAGTCGTGAAACCAAGATTGTTTAAAAAAAGATAAATAACCAGCAAATTTCTTAACGGGGGATTCTTTCTCTTGCACCCTGACCTTAAATTTGTTGTTTTCCTTTTTAAAAGGTTGTTGTTATCAATCTAATCCATGTTGCATGTGATAAGGTCCATTTTTAATTGGAAGAAAATAATGGTCATTCATTTTTATTCTTCCATTAGCATCAATACGTGTATGAAACTGGATTTTTCATGTATCATAAGATACAACCCAAATTGTGAATTGGTCTGTTATTGTTTAAAAGTTCAAACAAGTGTTTAAGAATTTGAATAGTAATGTTCATTTTTTACATAAATATCAAAATATTTAAAACTTTAAACGCATTTGTTTAAACTTTCAAAAACTACCTGATCAGTTCATACATACTGAACCATGTTGTATTGAATTTATACAGATTGTTTAATTTTGATTTTAGTGTGAGTACACTTTCAAAAAATGATAATCAATATATTGGTAGATATGTGTCGGACTGAGATTATTTGTTAAAAACAATCAATGTTTTGGTCACACTGACCAAATTATTGGTCAGAATCCACCAAAGTATTGGTCATGTTGGACCATTTTCTTGATCAAAGTTATATCATATCCATGAACTATCAAATTACCCATTGTTATCATTACTGGATTGCTCTTTGAGTCGGACATCTGAGAACAACCATTTCAATGTGATGGGCTACATTAACTTGCTTTTGTGACATCCTGTTAGCAATACCATTATACACTCGGCAAAAAAAGTTCTTGGACACTTTCAAAATTCAAAATACGTGTATACCATATAATTTTTATTAAAAGGTACATTATTGTATATTAATATGACCAGACATTATTCCACTTCCAGTATGACATGAAGTTAACATGTAAGCAGTCATGCATGGCTGATTACATGCATTAAACAATAGTAAGGTCAGTAAAAAAATGCAAGAAGTGGAGCAGTCAGTCTTTCAGTTGTGAAAGATTATGTGGCATAAGATCCATTGAACGACAAAAATTAAAGTTAAATGTCATTTTGAAAAGAAAGAAAATTGTCCATCTTGACTACATCACTATTCCACTGGTATTTTTAATAAAAATTAGTCAATGAAAAAAAAAGGTCAAATTTCAGTATCCTGACTAATCAAAAACAGTTCAATATCTTGTTTGTCCTCCCTGGCTCTGAATGAGTGCAGCACATCGACGTCGCAGCTTCATCTTGAAAGTGCATGTCCAAATGATGCATTTCATGATGCATCTCTAAGCATTTCATTCAAATCATAAACACCTGTTGAAATTGTTGAATGTATGCCTACAAGATGGACCTCAATTTCTTGCAATTTTTTTACTGACCTTGCTACTGTTTAATGCATGTAATCAGCCATGCATGACTGCTTACATGTTAACTTCATGTCATACTGGAAGTGGAATAATGTCTGGTCATATTGATTTACAATAATGTATCTTGTAATAAAAATGTATATGATATATTTTAACTTTTATAAGTGTTCAAGAACTTTTTTGCCGTGTGTACATTCCTGAATAATACATTATTTGAAATGCATGAATTAATCTATCACATATTCTTTCATAAATAGCTAACCAGGTTTAAAAAATCTCATGGAACAAACTTAGTACAAATGACCTTAGGTCTGCATATACGACTGGCTTATTTATTGAGCTTGAAGCAAGAACGTTTCTTATACTAATTTAGAAGCGCAGTCAACCTCATCTTAGGAAGATATTCATGTGGCGCCAAATTTATGGGGAATATGTATGTGTATGTGTGTGTGTGTGTGTGTGTGTGTGTGTGTGTGTGTGTGTGTGTGTGTGTGTGTGTGTGTGTGTGTGTGTGTGTGTGTGTGTGTGTGTGTGTGTGTGTGTGTGTTGTGTGTGTGTGTGTGTGTGTGTGTGTGTGTGTGTGTGTGTGTGTGTGTGTGTGTGTGTGTGTGTGTGTGTGTGTGTGTGTGTGTGTGTGTGTGTGTGTGTGTGTGTGTGTGTGTGTGTGTGTGTGTGTGTGTGTGTGTGTGTGTGTGTGTGTGTGTGTGTGTGTGTGTGTGTGTGTGTGTGTGTGTGTGTGTGTGTGTGTGTGTGTGT
>JZLH01S0192749.1:18156-33156 GCA_001188425.1 Eucidaris tribuloides | reverse complement strand
TGCTGAGGTTGTATTATCACAACTCACATTTTTTTTTTCGTTTTGTTAAATTGCCATACTTATTTGTATTCACAGTCAGTAATTCATGTACTACTGTATAAATGGGCCTACGCCCTAGTAGCGATATTTCTATTTTTGTAGGGTTCTTTTATCAAATTTGTTTATTTAAATTGGGGACGTATTTCATCATTATACTTGCAATTGTTCATATTGGTAATAAAGTAATTTTAGTTTCAGTTTCAATATTCATAACCTGTTTGCGAGAAATAATTCACCTGTTATAACACATCATTACTTCTGCCCATGTAGTTGTTGCTATGTCCGACAAACTTGCGGGTTACCATGCACAAGCTTTGTCAAACACATATCGTTTAAAAAAATTATTAGTGTTTGCTTCTAAATATATCTAAGTGCAGTAAAAATTGTATAATTTGGTTTACCGGAGGAGATACTGTCGATGTTCGATGTGATATGACAGTAGTACACCTTGATGTAACATCGAAATATTACAATGGAAGAGAAATGTTTGATTATCAAGACCCTCAGTGTGCTAAATAAAAATCCAACATAAATTCTCACATGTTCGGAATAGTTGATAAAGTAAGTTCCATGATAATTTAAAACACACTTAATGCATTTTTTACAATAATATTTAGTTGTCGAATTTTGATCATATTTCAATAATAAAGTTTACCTTAAGTATGCTGAGATCTTGATTTCTGAACCACGTCATTTGATATTGCAATTAATATGCGAAATATATTCTAACAAAATGCACCCTGTCTTGACAATTTTGTATTCAAAGTATTTTATTGCTTCGTTTTAAACTACCATTTATGTTTACTACCTAATTTTTTCTCCATTTCGGGCCGATGACTTCTTTTAAGCTTAAATGTTTCAAATTGAAGATGTTAAAGTGGTAAAAATGGAAAAAAATAAATACAGTTAAACTATCATCCGGGGTTATTATATTCGACACATTATTTGATATTGGTCTTGATCCCACACTGCTATTAATGGACTATTTCTAATAAAACTCGTTTGTGCTACCGATACGACTTATGTTGATATTGATATTGACATTTATTATCCAATTTGAAATTTGAATTTCACTGGTTTGAAAAAATACAAATACAATAATACATTAACATTTCAGAAACTTGGCATAAAAGACATGACATATGAACATATGAACATAGAAAAAAACAAATTAATAATCGAGAACTAAATTATTTCGTTATCATGTAGTAATTGTATGTTAGCAGTTTACACATTGCAAATATACATTACCAATTTCACTTTTATGTAAATGTAGATAAATGAGTATTTTCTTTTGCACAGTCTCATCATTATTTTACAAATCAAAGCTGATTTCAGGATCTAAAGTGGCGCAGGTAAACAATGGGAATATCAATACTCTAGTTTGATTTCATTATTAATTTTCTATATCCAAAAGCAAGACAATGTCAAATGAAATACAATAATCATAGTATACGAAACGATTATGGTTAATAAAGATTAAAGCGAGATATAATTAAATCTGAAAGGGTACAGCAAATCATTGATATTATGTGATGGTCAACCGTGACCATCTGCTAGGGGTGGTTACATCATAATTAAAGGGTAGGGTCAGGGAATCTCCTTTCAATCATCCCATAACAGAGCAAAATGTTATTCATGCCCGTAGGCTATTTATGCCTGTGAAATCTGAAGATCAGAAATTAACTAGATTTTGGAAAATGCGCAAAAAAAAGAATAGTTGTTTAGTCCATGTTCTAGGCACACTATTCCAAATCTCACTTAGGTATATCGGGCTGATTACAGCACTTATGTAATACCAGACGGTTGTAGTGGCATGTGTCAGGCACTAAAAGGAATGCAAGGTGTTCTACGTGTACAAACCTATGGCAATGTCCATGGAAGTAAAAAAGAGACCTATTCAAAGATTGTGTCATTCATTTGCACGTCAAAAAACACCTTAATGAATGAAATCAGCTGAATCATATCTAATGTGAAGATTAATATAAATAAACACCTCTCATAGAGACTTGGGCGGGGTAAAATATTGAGTTTTGGTGAAAATCTGGACGGTTAAACTTCATCCTTTTTCAAATTACTCAGAAGCAATTTAAAAAAATCCGCGACGTCAAACGTGCACGTGCCGTTCCAAAATTGTCCGATCAGCCGTAAGCCAAAGGTCGTGCCGAGGTTATTCGTTTAACCAATCAGTGCGCTCCGCTGGTCTTGCGACGATACACATAACTGCAACTCGCAGTTTGAGCAAAATTGAAACTCACGGAAAGAACAACATTCTGGTAACATGTCGTTATCAGTTTTTCTCATAAAACCACAAATTCATGACGTATGGATCTCAAACTTTCAACACACCATTTGTAAGTACTAAACTACCGTTTGGTATTGATAATGAAGGGAAGTAATGGACTTGCACATCCCTGACACAATCTTTAAATGATCGCACATATACTGTACACGTACTACAACAACATAAAATCATCAACAAAAATAAATTACGAGGGAATTAATTTAAAAAGCTGTTATGGCGAATAAGGTACTGTATGGGATTTTCATTCCATTCCATTCACCCAAAATTGGGCATAACGCAAGTGTCAAATATCTTTTATCATCAGACCTCCCAAAAGTATTGGCTCATTACGCCACTGCTAATTATGCGTCACCAATTTGAATATACTGTCTCTGTTGTAGAAAAAACTGGCAAGTGTTAAGTGTGCAGATTTCCAGAGATCAGATGACTACATTAAATCAGTGGATTTCTTTTGCGTGCCCTGAAGTTAGCATTGCAGTATAAATATATATACCGAGGAAAATACAATTTTTATTCTCTAGTATATAGTATTGGGCTGGAAATTTAAGTTTTGTTGGGATTATATTGACCGCTAGATTTCGAATGAAATTAAAGGTAAATGACATGATTGGGGGCTGGGCCTCAACTTTGGGTGTAACTTATTCTAGAATCAAGTAAACTATGTTAGGATTCTACTGTGAAAATTTGGTAGTCAAAAGTTGACTCATTCTACAGTAACTTCCATCAGTTTGCCCAAATCTATTGTGTAGCTCTCTGTGGCATCTATTTCTATCAGGCCCCGAGAGAAATGCTAGTACATGTATGTCCATGCTTGATTTGGCTTAAGTAAACAAATTCAAGATAAATCCTTCCAGCCTGGAGTTCTACTCCAGCTGGTGTATCCATTGTATATCTTTCAACCAGTCTGGTATCAGAGGCAGTTTTTTGTTATTCATCCCAATCATCTCGCTGTCCTTTAAAATATTGTCCATACAAGAAATATTAGTCTATACAGTGTGTATCAAAAAAGTAGACACTTAGAAAAAAATTA
This sequence comes from Eucidaris tribuloides, assembly GCA_001188425.1. Classification (NCBI taxonomy): domain Eukaryota; kingdom Metazoa; phylum Echinodermata; class Echinoidea; order Cidaroida; family Cidaridae; genus Eucidaris; species Eucidaris tribuloides. Next base: position 29,782 of record JZLH01S0192749.1, on the reverse strand, counting down.
TTAAAAAAAACTTTCATGATTTTGATATCATTTTTATATATGAATATTTTACCTTAGACCTAAGCTATTTGATGACACTGTTGGTAATGAAAGTATTTCACGCATGAGTGAGCACAACCCACTTTTGCCCAATCGGCCAAAAATGCATTTGCGCATAGAATTGTGTTCTTATAGTCAATGTTTAATGCCTTGCAGACCGATGCTGCAGAAGATTTCAACTGAGGTGCACAAGTATTGAATCCTCAGCATGCTCAGAGAAGAGCTAATATCAATTCTGTGACAAGAAAGACAAAAATGAAGTAATGATTCAGATACACCATCCTAAAAAAGAAGAAAATGTCTTGGGGGGGGGGTCAAATCAGAGTTCATCTTGCAAACATGACATTTTCTTCTTTTTTTAGTTGGGGTATATCTGAATCGTTGCTTCATTTTTGTCTTTCTTGTCACAGAATTGATATTAGCTCTTCTCTGAGCATGCTGAGGATTCAATACTTGTGCACCTCAGTTGAAATCTTCTGCAGCATCGGTCTGCAAGGCATTAAACATTGACTATAAGAACACAATTCTGTGCGCAAATGCATTTTTGGTCGATTGGACAAAAGTGGGTTGTGCTCACTCATGCGTGAAATACTTTCAATACCAACAGTGTCATCAGATATCTTAGATCCAAGGTAAAAATATTCATATAAAAATAATCACAAGATCATGAATTTTTGGTGTGTATTTTTTTGTTTTTTTTTTTGTAAGTGTCTACTTGTTTTGATACACACTTCAGACCCTTGCCCTGCATGGGTGTACATCGTGTATAGTGTTGTTGTGGGGTTGTTTTTGTTGTGTTTTTTTTTTAGATTGCAAGCGGGTACCATATACGCATTAGATGTTGAGCAGATAAGTATTCAAAGGCTAGTACGTGAATACTGAAATACTACCACTGAACTGAGCCTGACACAGAGGCTATATAGCTGGTTATTGTTTATGCATTATTCAAATTCTAGATAATTATTCATAATACTGACACGGTCTCCACAACTAAGTAGCCTGTACAGGCTGAGTGACGTTCTGTTTTGTTTCTGGAAGTTTGCAAAAGAGGCAACTAATTTGAATGTCAGAACCCCCCCCCCACGCAAAACACTTCATTTGCTACTGCTGCTACTGCTATTAATTACTACTACTACTGCTGCTGCTACTACTACTACTACTACTACTACTACTACTACTACTACTACTACTACTACTAATACAGCTAGTTGTTGTAGTGCAGTAGCATTAGTAGTAGAAGAACGAGTAGTAGTAGTGATAAATGTGGTGGTAGTAGTAGTAAGTAGTAGTAGTAGTAGTAGAAGTAGTAGTAGTAGTAGTAGTAGTAGTAGTAGCAGTAGTAGTAGTAGTGGTAGTAGTAGTAGTAGTAGTAGTAGTAGTAGTAGTAGTAGTGGTAGTAGTAGTAGTAGTAGTAGTAGTAGTAGTAGTAGTAGTAGTAGTAGTAGTAGTAGTGGTAGTAGTAGTAGTAGTAGTAGTAGTAGTAGTAGTAGTAGTAGTAGTAGTAGTAGTAGTAGTAGTAGTAGTATAGTAGTAGAAGCAGCAGCAGTAACAACAAAAGCAATATTTTTAGAACATTGATCTCCATATTTATTGTATCATGACTGTCCCGTTTTCTGGTCATGCTGCGAGCGTAGTGATTATTTAACGTATATATCCTGTCCTCACACCAACAGTGAAGCCTATATTTCATTCTAGTCTTCTCAGCAGACTCAGAACGACTTGTGACGCGATTTTCGGTTTGCAAAGCAATAGAGCCTCAAATTAGCGAGCGAAGCAAATGTAAGGCCACATTAGACAAAAACCTATTTGCACAAAATACTATACAAACAGATTGTATACAGGTATAATAAGCACACCCTATAGATGTGGGTCTGGATTTTTAGACTAATTTAATTCACCTGTACGTGAAATCCTCCGTCAGAATCCTGACAACCTCTAACTGGCCATTGGTCTAATCACCGTTTTCCTGTCCCGGCAATCTCCCATAATCCACCTCGAGTTGAGGACAAGGCGTCCATACCCCAATGACCAATGTGACGTAGTCATTTTTGTCCTCCTTAGCGTGATGGAAAGCAACAACCGTAATAGTGTCACGTCGATCTGTCCGGACAATCCCGCCAGATTTCACATTCAACCTGTTTCAGCTTTGTTGTCTTTGCTCGTTGTTCCTATTTGCACCTATATTTCGGGGTCACCTCTCTAATCCGCAACCTCAATCCCATGTCCTGACTCACGCCATTCAATCGCAACTACCCTCCCTACTCAAAAGTATTGTAACATACATTATAACGCATGCATTTTGAGTTGAAGGGGTCTTTCTAAAATGACGTCCTATTGAAGTTTATTATTGGAAAATAACAAATTATTTCACAAGAAATCAATGAATACTCTTTCTCCTTTCTTCGCCAAGATGGAGAGATAATCTAATGCAGGCGCACCCATGGCAGAGGGACTGGAACATAAAATTTAACATTTGTTTCGCCTTCCTATAGGGGTGGGGTGTTAATTAAAAATAACATCGTAATCAGGTTTCATATTTCCCGTGAAACGGCTTTGATGACTTGGAAAGACTTCCAACAAACAAAAAAAAGTCAATGTGTTCCTCTGACGCGGACTCAGAAAGAAGACAACACCCCGCGAAGACGAAAGCGCCTCCTATCTTTATAAGAAAATGGTAAGGAGGATACGCCCTATATTTCAGAAAGGACCTCTTCAGGTTATATATTTTATTATTATTATTTCTCAATTCTAAAGGCGGTTAACTATTCAAACATACTAAACTTTACTGCCATGCGACTTTTCAGTACATTAGATATAATGATGTAATGAGAAGGTCATCATCTTTAATGAGTAGTATTATCCTCCTTACCACTGCCTTATGAAGATAGGAGGCGCTTTCTTCTTCGCGGGGTGTTGTCTTCTTTCTGAGACCGCGTCAGAGGAACATATTGTTGTTGTTTTTTAGAAGTATTTCCTAACCATCAAACCGTTTCACGGAAAATATGAAACTGAAATATGATGCTAGTGTGAAATAACACTCCACCCCTATAGGGGAGCGAAAAATGATAAATTTTATGTTCCAGCCCCTCTGCCGTGGGTGCGCCTGCATTTGATTATCTTTCCACCTTGGAGAAAAAAGGAGAAAGAATACTCATTGATTTCTTTTTCAAATAATTTGTTACTTTCCGATGATAAACTTCACTAGGATTTCATTATAGAAAGACCCCTTCAACTCAAAATGCATGCGTTATAGTGTATGTTGCAATACTTTTGAGTAGGGAGGGTAGAGTGTGAGAAAGCATGAACAAACCCACGGAACACCAAAATAAATTTGATACATTTATACTGAAAAGATATATTTTTATTGAATTTATCGCATCTTTGAAATTTAATGCATTTCTTTAAGTTCAATAAATTAAAAACCGTAAATGGGTTCTCTTTATTTGTATCATTTAGTCCGTTCAGTATCCCGCAATCAAAATGTCACGTGGAATAATGACTTTTGTTTCTGATAATACTGGGAGTGATAATAGTGAGAGGGTACTTCCTCGCTCATCTTCCCTGGACCTGAACAAGACAGTTTCTTCTTAGGTGTGGTAGCCATTATTCATGGTTATTGTGCAGAGATTAAGCACACACACACACACACACACACACACACACACACACACACACACACACACACACACACACACACACACACACACACACACACACATTACACCATTACCACACACACACACACACACCAATTGACTCTTGTGTAAGGATTTAATTTTGTACAGAGGGTTGGGCATTGAGCAAAATTTGAAACCCGAAATTAACTTCCAAAGTAAGCGTAAATTTCATAAAACTGATAAATAATACCATAATCAATCCACCTCAAACAAAATTATACACTATTCAGCCATGACCCATATTCAATTTGAGTGTAATCTGATGTATAGTTTATGGGATCTTAAACATCATGTGTCAAATGTTATTTAACACCTATTATGAACATTCCTATACATGGTTCAAACAGTAGAAAGTAAATGCTGGAAACTTGATCGTGTACTCGACGTTTAACAAGCTGTTCGTGTACACGTGTAAAATAAAACACGATAGAAACAGCTTTGTTTTTGCTAAGTAACTGTCATGAACTCCAAGTAACGTCCAAATGGAATTTAACAAAAACTATAGTTTATCGTAATTTTCATACTGTTTATCATGAGTGCAAATTAATTTTGAAATGTGTATGGGGGGGGGGACACCTATGGGGAGACCACACTTTTGTAATACTAGTAAATGTGTCTCCAAATTTCAAAATCGTGGGGGAACATGTCCCCCTCGCCCCCCCCCCCCCGGATTTGCGGCCATGCCGTTTTTGGTTTAGAGGAGCCATTATCCGAACAAAACTTACAATATTTAGGGAACCTCTGCAACTTGCTCACTGTACAATCTTCGGTACAAATGACACAAGCTCAGGTTCAACAGTCATGTCTGTCACAGTCGATTAATATGAGCTGGACTATAAATAATGAAATATGGATTAGGGAAAATGTTTACTGTGCTTTGTGTTTTCATTTTTATTTCCTGGTGAACCGTGGAGCATGAAATTCACCTTCCGCATGAAAATATCGACCTTTACAAAAGCAGTCGGAGAAAATATTTCCAAAAGGGAGCATTGTTCTAACACGGAAATATGAGTACGAGCAACGTTGAGTATTGGCATTGTCGGGTATGCTGCAACCAAATTAATGCTGCAAGTGTTCTATGATATGATAACAGGTGCATATACGTCGTTATTCTATTTCAACGGTGGCTGATTGGATTATCTATTATCTATTACTGTTTAGTTCTTCCTACTTTTAGTCTTCATTTATGTTCCCGCACTATAAAACGCCACCATTGGCAAATTGTGGGCAAAAGATATACATCCCGGTAGTAGTATCTGTCTGTCAATCAATCAATCAATATATCTATCTATCTATCTATCTATCTATCTATCTATCTATCTATCTATCTATCTATCTTTCTATCTATCTTTCTATCTATCTATCTAGCTATCTATCTATCTACCTATCTTCCTATTTATCCATCTATCTATCTATTATCTATCTATCTCATCTCTCTATACCTATCTACATTTCTTCCTATTTATCTATCTATCTACCTATCTATCTACCTACCTATATATCTTTCTATCTATTCATCCATCTATCTGTTTATCTGTCTATTAGTTTATCTGTCTTTCGCTATATCTCTCTACCTTTTTATCTATTGATCTCTCTATCTATTAACTGTCTCTGTCTATATGTATATATATCCAACTATTCATCTATCTATTAATCAATTCATCTATCTATTCACTCATCTATCCTTATATCTTTCATCCCTGTACCTAATTATCTCTCTGCCTCTATTTATCTATTTCCTTATGTACCTATCTCTGTCTATATCTCTACCCATTTATCTATCCATCCGCCTTTCTTTCTCTCTATCTATCAACCTTGTGCATCACACCATAAATCAGACTAACGGCGGATTAACCAAACAGTATCATCGAGGCACGCGTGCGAGCATGATTTTTTTTTTTAACACAAGGGTATACACGTAATGATGATCGTGCACATTTCCGAACAAAATATTTTCATTTCTTTTTCATCTGTAACTCAATGTGATTGGTGTTAAGAAGCCTTTTGTTATTGCTTCCATTCACATATCGAGAGCTTCATTGGGTTCTATTACATGCCGGAACTATTCTGGGGTGGGTAAAACATTCGGGACTTCCCAATTTGTATTCCCTGGTATCTGGTTCAATGACATAATCTGATTTGCCGATTGGACCATTCGCGTCACGTGTCAGAAGACAGATTTTTTTTTCTGGAGTGGAAAACAGCGGGAAATTAAATGCTGTGAGCCATGGAAATAATGGTATAATTGTTAACACAAATGATGGAAATTAACTGATTCGCAATCGTCAAATGAAATGAAATGAACTGAAATACCCCTTCTACCCATGTAGAAAGGGGGCGTGTAACCAGGGCAAGTACTTCTACTACCGATCACACTGTCTCGATTCCTGCTGGAAAAACGTATGAGATTGACGGAAGCTTCATCCACACAGCTTTTAAGGTCTGGAACAATCTCTCAGACAATGTTGTTGGAGAAATTTCTTGTACGGGGCGCAAGTCTTTTAAGAGCCAATGTACACATGTTTCTTTTGAAAAAATGGCAATTCATAATCGAGCGTTTTATTTCCTCCATTGATAGTGATATAGTTTTGTTGAGTTGCTATGTGCCCTTCTGGACCTGTGGTGTTTTGGTTGGCTGTTGTTCCTATTTGCATCTTATATACCCCCCCCCCAAAAAAAAAAAAATATATATATATATATATATCATTATTTTAATATAATATAGAATAAAGAAAGAAAGAAAAAAGACGGAAATAACGGTGGTTTTTAATGATGAACAATTTATAGAAGGTACATATCGAAGAAATACTTTAAGATAATTTGATTTATTTCCGGCAGTATTCTAACAATATGATGAAACATAAACAATACGAAATATTGTGAAGAAAAATAAACTTCTTATAATAGACAATAACAATTATTTTAAGTAGGTAATGTATGGTACGACAAAATGGACAATTAACTACAATTCATCATTAATTTATTGTTAGGTCATATGTTTAAGGACAAAAATCATGAAATGTAGGAGACCATCATTTTAAAGTGGTAGCTCAGTTTTGATGCGATGACCTCTTACTTTAGATATTTATAATTATCTACAGGGAGAAACAATGATTGCAAGTGTTAATTTTTTACAAACTAAGTATTTTGAGTACAATGAATATCACAAAGCATGGTGGCTATTATTCGGTTTTTTTCTTGCTGTTAGGTGAGACACAACATTTTCTACAGCGTTTCTTGTATAAAGATATACGTACAATTATATTTCAAAAGTACGAGTTTCTAACAAAAAAACACATAAATTTTGTTTGAGAATACACGATGTGGCTGGTAACGTACGAGTTTCTAACAAAAACTTTGGTTTAGATTAGATGATCTAGCAGATAGGTGTCATACGATAAAGACTGGGGATTTTACTGGAGGTACAAACCTTTTCTGGATAAAACAACTTATATCCCAAAAACTGCAGTTAGATCAGCGCGCTGGATTGAAACTGAAACTTACATGTGGTTTCCTAACTTCACCTTTTCCCCGCACCGTCAGTGGTAGACATTTTAAGTTAAATTGGTTACAAGAGGAGTTTACAGTGCAATACGTCTAGCTGCAGTACTCTTTTAGACTTTGTTAAAGTTTTAACAACCGTAATATAAACATAAATTCGAAAAAAAAAATCTACTAACACTGTAAAGGAAAACAAAAATAAAAGATTAACAGAGAATTGAGTGATTCAACTTGTCAGTGTTGCTTTATAGTCCGCATGGCCAAAGGCTTGTACCATGCACGGTCATCTTGTATTAGTTTCATTTTGGGCGGGAAATAAACAGACCATAATGTTATTGTCATATTCGATGCGGAAATATAATGGAAGTGTTTAGTAACAAAACTGATGCTCACAAAAACTGGGCTATACGAAGAGAGATACATCTAGGCCTTGACGTTATTATCCGTATGATTCTTTGCTGCATATGTAGCGAGTATAATGTATGAAGGTAATTAATTTTATTCAAACTTTCTGTACAAAAATAGCTGTGTATTTTGACAGGTCGCTTTTTATAGTTTAAATATAATTGACATTGTAAGTTCTTAAAATTTCTCCAGTCGCCTCCCGAGCATAATTCCCATCGTTTCGTAATGTACAAAATTAGCGAAACTTTCTATTAATCTTGTAAATCATCATGGGTGTATACAGGGGGAGGGGGTCAGGAGGGTCATACGCCCTCCCCCCCCCCCAACAAAAACAAATCAAAAGCTCCATGTTTTTCCAAAAAAAATTCGAGAGCTTTTTCACAATTACATAAATGAAGAAAGTATTGAAAAGGTGCAAAAATGACGATCACGACTCACCCGAAAAAAAAAGTCATGGATACACCCTTGCTAATCTGAAACACCGTAAACATTTAGTTACAGTTCATGAATTGCTTGAAATCTGAAGTCGATTCTTTACGCTACATAAAGCATTGATGTGCAACGCAGACCGCCAATGCGCTGTAATCTTTGCATAAGGAAGTGAGTGTAATCATTGCATGCATATAGATTCACAGAATGCAACAGTGTGAAAGATTTCTAAGATTTTGAAAAGGGGGGGGGGGCATTTCATTTCACTCATGACCATTATTTGCATACTGTGTCATTACTGATGGACAGAACAGGCCTGTAAATTTTATACTGTTAGAGGAGATGTCAACACATTGTCCGCATACTGTAAGCTTTATTCGGGTTCAAAGTGTAGAAATACAATTAGGCATAACCATGTTGACTAGACTATGAAAGAATTTTGAAGAGCAATCAGAGCATCAAATGGTAGTAATTGTTGTGTAATAAAAATATACACTTTGAATTCAGTCCAATGTCGTGATTACGTGATGGAATATTTGTGTGTGTGTGATAAAGCGTTGCATTATAATGTAATGCATTTTTTTTCACTTGAAATGAAATGAATGAAACTGTTTCATGAACTGGAATTTATTTTGTCAAGTTGGAAATGGGAACAATTTGATCTTGATTCATGGACAATTAATAAATAACAAAGTTACGAGGTTATCAGAGCCAATTAGTCTTAATACAAATTGTCGCAATATTGCACCACAAAAATATCATTTCTGATGAGTTTTAACAGTACTGTACAAAAAATACGAAAAGTATTATTGTTAAACAGAGGTAACAATGATTTGTTTCACTTTTGCACAGCAGAGAAACAGCCTTTAATTTAATTCGTAAACCACATAGTCTTCAAGTGTGCTTGCCATGCAAGAGTTTACTTAGATTCTATTTTCATGAACTTCGATTAAAGGAAGATGTAACCAGCAGCTAACAGGAATAAGTTAAGACTTAATCTGGGTTCTTGCGAACCTATAAGATCACACGTGCACTGGCGTGGAGTTGACCATTCATGTCCGATGCATGCCACCCGACGTGTGTTAGTCGCGCCGTGGTAATGTGTGCACTGTTTGAATTAATAAGCTCCTCCCCTGTAGCTGTTTTGGCCGGTTTTTCTCGGGAGAAAACTAGCAAAGACAAATATTAACAGAAATTTACTAATTGATGGAGCCTTGCTGAGGTTAGCTGTCACACAGTACGCACCCCTTATTTAGGCTGTCTTTATCACCATGTACCATAATTCTCACAATACTCCCACTGCCATTTTTCTTAACTTATTCCTGTTACTTGTCGGATACATCTTCCTTTAAGTATGTACCTTTCAGCTCATGCTTAATCGATTTTGTTACGATGGAGACTAGCCATTAACAATTGGTTAAAGGCGGTGTTAACTTTTGGTAATTGGTAAAAATAAAAGTTTCTCCAAAAATTATATGCTTTCAGAAATAAGTTCATCATCTATTTATACGCTCTGAAACGTTTCAAATATTTATTGAAAAAATAAGTCCCAACATTGTCATAGGACATTTACGCTGCTTGCTGATCATTAAAAAATCACAATATGTCGTTCGAAGCAATTTTCGATAGGATTAATGATGTCTAAATTTAGAATACCGTACTTTGTGAAAGATTTCTGAACTTTTTGTATGATGGATAAAAATGATACTCTTTCTTGGAATGAGGAAACCAATTGAAGCAAGACTTATTATTTGAAGACCTCGTAATATGGAATACAACACTCTCAGAAAAATAGGTTCAACTTTGCACCTTTAGCAATGTCACACTGGGAGCACCTTTACGAGCGCAAAGCACCTTTCAGACCAATGTTACACTGGTCGCAACTTTAAAGGTGCAACTTTGCAACTTTGATGGAAGTCTGAAAGGTGCAAAGTTGCACCCGTAAAGAAGCTCCCTACATTGGTTTGCACCTTTAAAAGGTTCAAAGTTGAACATATTTTCTTAGTCTGAACATCTAAGACAATCAAGGACATTTAATCCAGTTGGAGACACTGACAATTCAATTATATTGACAGCGCAAACAAAAACGAACTACATAGGCATGATAGAAGACGGGAAATGGAGAAGAAGGGAAAGGGAGAAAATGTCAGGAAAAACATAATTTTAAAAAATAATATTCCAAATTTGAATATAAAAGTAGATTTTATGACATTGTAAAAACAATTAATTTATTGAAGAAATTGAAAACTTTTTAGGGGAACAAAACTGAACTTTATACAAAGGAGTACTTTTATAGTACGACGGTGCGGTTTATAACACTTTATAACATGTTTAAAAAAATATCAATTACATGTTGAGCAATATATATATATTTTAAATACACCGATTTAGACTTCCAATATTCCACTCAATCTTGGTACAGACCCAATTTCATTAGCTTTAACAGTTAAATCGTTAATTGCTTAAATTAATACTTGTATGTTCACTAATAAAGTGGTATCATTTATTCATTCAGTCACTCACTCACTCATTTACTTACTTTTTTTTAATTTAGATATTGCTATTTTGTTGTATCTCTATTATATTTTTTTTCGTTTTCGTTTTGTCAATCAGCAATGCCACCCCTGCTGAACTGAGTTTAATATATCATATTAATACTTACTTTGATAACGATATGTGCGATTATGAATTTGTGTACAAACGTTTTTCTTTGAAATATGTTAAATACGGTAAGCTACCAGATGCACACATTTTGCACTCTATAATAAGCGCCCTGTTTCTACCTGAGCTCCTGTTCAGAGAACTTTTTTTAAATCTTTTCTTTTAAATCTTTGCTGTTTTAGAGACCATATCCATTTAGATCCCCCCCCCCAAAAAAAAAAAAACTAGCAACCAATGCGTGCCGATATGCATCTCGCTTTTGATGTAATTAAAGAGCTCGTTGTCTGATAATAATCATTTAAACTCGAGGTTGAAAGATCTTCTGGTTTTGGTAAGAGTGACTTAATGACTGGACAAATAATGAATACTAACTAACCAAAATAATAATAGACAAAATAGATGGGGAAATAGATAAATTATGTCAAATAATTAATCAAATCAACAAAACAGAAAGTTGCGAATGCCAATGTGTGTGTCATTTCAAGCAATTCATAAAGAAACATATTGTACGATTTCAACACGCTCAGCAATGAATCAATTTCCATTTAGAGACGAGTATTGAATCATGCTAGTGTAGGTCTGCCAATGGGAAGAACTGGGGAGCTGTCTAGCTGTAATAACGTCAAAACGTTATTTTTGTACTCAGTATAGTTTGCGTTAACCAGGCTGTTAGAGACGTTTGTCACTATTCTGTTTATTTTCATTATCGTCTGTTCGCTGAAGAAGAAAATCCCAACGTTGTTCCACTCTCTCTGCTTACAAAAACCTTTCAAACGCCATCACCGACCCAATGTAGAACCTGTTATACTGATACTAGTTACACGGATAGACCGCTCCGGCTTTAAGATCTTTCCAAGCCTCTTAACCACTCCCTTCTCTGACTGAAAATAGTTCATTCTACTGCCAGACGGCTG
>JZLH01S0192749.1:6967-17190 GCA_001188425.1 Eucidaris tribuloides | reverse complement strand
TCAAGTGTTATTTTCAGTACCCTATCATAATTATGGAGGCAGCACCTGTAAAAGCCCGCATAGGGACTGCATAAATTGCGTTAAATGAGCACTTGTATACCAGTACTATTATTCAACACCAGTCCAGGTGCTGCTTTAAACACTTTAAGCGTAAACATGTTTACACTTTTGGTGCTATTATATCAAACACACGCAGCTCGCAAAAATCACACTTTTGGTACTTTAATTCTATATTATAATATCGGATATCGAAGTTTAAAGGCAAAAATTAAGAATGACCACAGTTTAGCAACATGAGTTACATAATTATCTAAGTGTCTTTGATAAGGTCTAAAAATGAAGCCCTATACTTCAAAGTGATAATTTAGTTCTTTAAAATAGTGAAAATGTACAAGTATCCAGTTCATGCATTTTTACACAATGTGCTTGTGCTGTATAAGTTGAAACTAGTTTCAAGATTGCGCATCCCCCTCCCCTCCCCACCAACCCCCGTACCTTCATCTCCAACCCCAACAACCTTCATCTTCAACCCACATACCACGCGTCCGCTCTAGATGTGCATGCATATCTTACCCAGGGGTGTTGGGGTGTTCAAACATCCCCTTCTTCCGAAAACTCCCCCTTTTATTTCAAAAGGGAGGTGTTTTAAACCCCCTTTACAAACGGAATAAGTCTTTTAGGATAACAAGAACGCTCGTCGGATGGTGTTTGGTAATTTGGCAGGCAGAAATGCTTTTCGTCGTTGTCGGCACCCTGCCGCCCCCCCCCCCCCCCGTTTGTCGGATGATGTTTGGCTGGTAAAATAAAGTGTTCATTTGGCAGGAAAAAAAATTGGCCGCAGATAAACAAAAAAAGTGGAAATCAGTGAGCGATCATTCCAATTTTCCTCCATAGACAGCCGTGTATAGATTTTGTGACCTTAGAACATTAATGCACGCGACGATATTTATTTGTACATATTTTGCTAGTGGTGGCATAACGTTACTGTCTTTGTGATATAGGGTGTTTATTTGTCCATTCCAACACTATTAGCTCACATATCAACGTTTAACCATTTTAAATTGAATCTCTGCAATGTTAAATAGTGTTTTTCGTTCCTCTCCAAGCCACTGCCACTACGTACCATAGGCGTGTAGGCGGGGGGGGGGGGGGTGTTTGGGGTGTTCAAACACAAAACGCGGGTGTTAGCACCCCAAACACCCCAGTTTTTCCGGAAAAATACCTTCATTTTTTTAAAAGGGGGTGTTTTAAAGTAAATCACTGTAAAGGGTGATTTTTTGGTTAGATGACGGGAAGATTTAGCCGTGCAATCTTATTTTTCTTTGAAAATTTTTCCAATGAAGTCTCACATTCAAATCCGATTCAAGCAAGTTTGCTAAAAACAAAACTCATGACAGCACATTACTGTCCGGGACAGCGAAACGATTGAGTTACTCGAAGCTCATAATCCGCGCGATATCAATATCATAGCTGTTTTCACAACGTAATAGTTTTGATGTAGGGCCTATATGCAGATGCGGTAGTTCATTTTACATAAAAGAGAAGAATAAGAATATAGCCAAATAGAAAAAGCAAATTAAATGGTCCTGATCATGATGAATGATCTAGAACGATGTTTTGACATTACTGTCTGTAACAAGTTACCATTTTCAAATTGTGTTAAACGTTTGCTGGAGTATTTGTATACAATATGGTAATTATATAATTACAAAATAGATTTTTAGTTAGTAAAATCTAAAACTCAATGCCTTTCAAGATTGAATTTTCAAAAAACATTTGTAAAGGCATCAAGATCATGGAAAATCATGGAAATCAAATAAATTGGAATTAGAAATAAACAATGACCATGCAGGACAAAACTCTGCAAATGCGTAAATTTTAGAAGAGAAAATCAAATGGAAAATTCCACGGTGTGACTTGAGATTTTCGTCGCAACGTGACGGTTTCAACATCATAATGCACATCATGAATGAAGAGCCATTTTTTTTTTGCTGCACCAGCTTGAAATTCTCAGTAATTAGTTCTAGTTTGAATCTGAGTTTGATCGATTATGTGATCTCCTAAGTCGTAATCAATGCATGCTTGGTACCATCAAAAGATGATTTAATTCTACAACACTTGTTATGATTATGCCATCGGGGAAACTTGTTTGAGGAGTTTATATATTATTTTTTTCACGATGGGTTAACAAAATTTCTTTTTAACTTTTCTTGCCTGTACATTTGTTTTTCACACAAAATAATCTTACTCCAATCTGATCAAAAACCGACGAAGGAAAACAAACAAGTGTGCCATTACAGCTATCATATGTATGGAATACATTAACGTGGCTAAATAATACGCAGTTCTGATAAGTAGCACATAATATTTATCCAGCTAATATGAGAAAACATTTGTTGTAAACATTTAACAGTTTAGCATTTTTGTAATAACAATCATTGACATTTTAATTATACTCAATCGATTTTTGTAAATTGGGTCGATCAGTTTTGGGGATTTGGGGCGTAGTGTCAATAAGTCCTCAGAGAAGTACTTGAACTTTCATCAAATAAATATAGGCCTACTGGAAATAAAAACGAAAAGGTTATACTCACGCTCAAAAATCATTAGTACTGATACAATTTATATTCGCACTTATGGGATATAATTTATCCCAGACCTGAATTATTTTGAATACATATGTCACGTAAAGGTATACACAAAAAATGGGTATAAGTAGTTACCAATGGATGTTGTTGGTAGTGGTTTTAACGGCGCATGTCTATCGATGTCCGATTATTCACGCCAAAGAAAGACAAAATTATTTTAAACATTTTCAAATTGTGTTATACATCGTTTACTCTACGAATTCGATTATTTCATCAATTCATTTCGTTGAAATCCACTCCTATACAAGTTTAAGAAGCAGGTAGCATTATTTTACATTTTCAATGTATGCTATATCATTTATTCTATTCGGAGACATATAATTAGCTTGCCAACCAGTTCCTTTAAACAGTGGAGGCCAAAGCAATTTCGATAAGTGCAGTTTTGCCACATGGAAGGAAAAAAAAGAGTTACGTCTCTTTTATTCCAGGCAAAACTTGGCTCGCAGTCGAAAATTTAAATATAGTCTGTGCGATGATATCAGATGCACCGTTTTATTTCAGCTACTTGTGTAGGCCAGTAGCGATAAAATGAAAAAAAAAATTGCCCTAAAATTAGAAATCCGGCATAGCATGCTCGGATGAGAGCTATAAGAAGTGAGGGGAACTTTTTTGGATTTGGCGCATGCGCACTGAGATCACTCCGGAAGACATCGCTTTCACATCAGGCACGAGAACCCTACCGTAGTCTTCGTTCTAGGACACTTGTTGAAATGTGTTTCCATAACCGTTAAGGTCGCAGTCTTTTATTCAAATAAACTTTTTTTTCATACGCGTAGCAGCGGTCCCCACAGCAAAAGTACAATATTTTAAAGCCTGATTTTGATAGTGACATTTTGATTTACTTTAATGTTCGCAAATTTAATGGATGAGATTTGAGGAATTTCAGTTCAAGATTTTCAAGTTCACGAAGTTTGGAGGTTGAATTTTGATGGGTTGTTCAGTGTTCCTTACCCGTGTGCTTTGGAATGACAAAATGTACATAGATTATTCCACTTCAAATAATAGCGAAAAGCAGTTTATTGGCCAATATGATGTGATATGATGTAAATCAAAATTGGTATGAAATAACTTGAATTGGTACACAACATCATAATAACATCGGCTGGCCCATGTGCACCCGGCAAGATTAATCTACTAAAGGTTTGGTGTGATTTTAAGAAATTGTTATGATCGCGTACTAAACAAAAGTTGTTAAAACAAAGGGCCAAAGTAGGTGTAATTAACATACGTCCCGGTGCGATGAAAAGACGCGTTCCTGCTTCAGCTATTCAGGGAACACGGGGCGCGGCGCGGGAAATCGCACAAATTGATTTTTCCAGTGAGCTGCAACACTTTTCATCACAGCTACGCCCATTGGCTGACCCACGTGCACCAGGCAAGATTCATCTTCTACAGTGTTGCTAGTAATTGTTCACAAATAATTATATCTTAATACGATTTAAACTGATGTTACGATTAAAGCAATTATAATTCATGTCCTCCAAATGTTGGCCATTTTTCAACTCGGATTGGAAAGGAACAATTCAGCCATTTTCCGATTAACACTGACACATCATTTGTCACTGTTTGCATTTTTAGTAATTTGAATAAAAGAAATTATACCACATACAACTTCTTTTAGGATTTTTGTAGTCATTCGTATATTATTATCATTGTTATTATTATTAGTATTAGTATTATATAATTTGGGGCAGGTGAACATGGACGGACAGTTTAATTACCGAATCACAGTGATATCGATGGTGAATAAAGTATACTTTTACTTCGTATTGATAGCTTTGTGTGCCGACAACATTATATCACAACCCACTGCATGTCTAATAATTTGTAGCAAACCAAGATTGATTGATTGATTGATTGATTGATTGATTGATTGATTGATTGATTGATTGATTGATTGATTGATTGATTGATTAATTGATTGATCTATTGTTTATTTTTTTATTTATCATTTACAGAGTATTTTACACATAAAGATAATAATAGGTTGTTCTCTTTAACTTATAAGACGCAAATGACATTTTAGGTTGCATAAATATTGTAATCATCCCACAAAGCTATGTAAACAAGTTTCCTGTTATAAACTTGTTTAAATAAAAAGCTCATAATCTTGTGGGATGATCATTGCTCTATTCAGTTTCCAAAAATGCCATTAGGAAGTACCTCTCAAATGCTACTATTGTCCTTCTTTTATCAAGTAGGCAGACACCTAAATTGACCTTATCAGTAATTATAGAAGTCTAGCAGAGTGACTGTTATTATGTGAAGAAAATTAATCTTTATACAATGCCAAATCTACTATGCGTTAAGAACATAACCGGCATTTTACTGCATGGCGTGATTCCTACCTTTATTTCTTTATTAAATATCCTTGGGCCTTGGAAGCTTGGGCACTTAGAGGGTATGGGCCTTGACTTAAGCAACGACTTCGGTGGGACAACTGGTAACCAGTCAACTCCGCTCAGCGCGCTGGACACGCACACGCAATGATTAAACGTTAAAGAGGGAACAAACTTTCTAAGAAACCGCATCCGCAGCACCTCTTTTTTGAAGCGCGGGTGAGACATCTTCACCGCACATACAACACATGTGCCGAAGTACTTGACAAAGAGATGCAGGAGCGAGCCACATGTACCAAGCAGCCAATCAACACGACCGAAGACACATCAACCAATATTTGGTAGGGCCACACAACTAATCTAAGGCAAAAAAGATGGACACCATTTGAAACCACTATCAGGGTTCCCAAACACACACCACACACACACACACACACACACACACCAAGCACAACTATCATTCAAGTCTATAGACACACACAAACAATGACTACACCATCTTAGATCTAGCGACACACATACTAATCCACTACACCGAGCGAGCACACTAACACTACAAGCACAGCACACACAACGACACGAGCAAGATCGCTTTAGCAATACAATTTCCTGCCACAAAATTATATGTGGTGCGGCACACTGTAACTTGTATGGCCTTAACAAATGTTTGTATGTTTATTATTATTATGCTTATCTACTTTGCTTTTTGTTACATTAGCACGCTGATGTATATTCTAGAACAAATACTTTGGCGATTATCGCGGGGTGGACAACCACTAAATTACAAAAATTGAGCAAAGCCAATATAAAATTCTGTCAAAAAGGGTTGTTTATAAACATTAAAAGGTTAGAATAATCCCCGTAAAGGGTCGGCGCGTGGTCGACACGATGCTGGTCGTGTCGAAAACGTGAGTAGTATTAATAAACTATGGGAAAAGTTGGTATTAGAAAATATAGGACTATGAAAAGTGGTCATGAAGTGTGTTCTGCCTTAAACAATTACAGGCCACGAAGGTTATACTTTTATAAACTAGGGTAATTCTAAGGCATAACTCTGAATAAGCTGCATATGAAAATTTCTCGATATTATTTCTTTTTATGTCACTAAAAGCAGAAGTTGTTCCAACTTTAAATCGTGGTTATGCCCTGCAAATTTTTCGGACTTATGAAAAAATACCATTGTTTAACAAAAGGTTGTATTGTGTTCAACCAAGAGTGGTACTTATAATGAGATAATACGTATTTAAATAGAACTGAAAGGGTATACGCCTTTTCTAGAAATACGAATGAGTAAGGCTGTATGTAGTCCAAAGTAGTCTGCAGAACGACAGTTAACGAGGCATATAGTTAAGACCATCAGCACGCAAAAGAAAAATTCTGAAGGGTGTTCTCCTCACTGGGCCAAAGACTTGCGCTAATCAGACGAAGTGTCTTTCGTGCGCACATACACAGGTGTGGAGCAGACGTCATGCGTGACCGATGCATGCCAACCCTTAAAAGTTTGGTAGCCCGACAGTGTTTAGTCGCGACCGTGCACTGTTTGAAATTGTCGATTCTAAGGCCTCACTCCCTAAACACATTGGAACTATAAAGCTGTACTGTAGACCTTGCAAGTTTGTATTTTGTCCGCCAGAGGAGTCAACAAACAACTATGGCAAACAACACTATTCAATCCTCATAAAATACCTAACTACCACTTCAATTATACTACTAATATATACGGCAACACTTTGCCTACTGAGGTGGTGTTGATGTGCATTGTTATAGTGCCACAACAGGTATAGTTCAGGCCGCGCCACGCAATATTTACGGATATGTAAGCGTGCGTTCAATAAACTGTAGCGTTCTTTTTTTATGATGTTCCTTGACTCGAAATCTGATACGCGCCTATAATTCTCCCGAGACACCAATACTGGAGACATTTCCCGTCGAGACCGCCACAAATGTCTTTTGAGAGTTGGCGAGGACGAGGCAGTTAGGCGTTGCAGAACTTAACACTGGCCTGGTTAGTCTGGCTGAGACGGCAAGTAGCGAGGCGCAGACACTCCTTCCTCCACCTTTAAAATTATTTATATTTTTTAGTGTGTGCAATTTGAAAGATCGCAATACACATAGTCTTTTAACATGTAGACTAAAGACAAAGCTCCGGCGAAGAGCATCGTTCTCGAGATGAGCACACACAGATAACTATGATGTGAACCTCCGATTGTGTTGTGTTATCACCGCAATCTAATACAATACATATCTGCGTATCACTATATTTAAGATTTAAAGTTTTCCAAGAGTTATCACTAAATTTTCAACAAAATATTTTTATCCCAAACTCTTTGATCAAGATATAATATGACATTATCACGAGAGGACTATTCAATTTATTAAATTACCATTCTCTTGGCACTATTAAGTATATCCCGCATTGTTACGCAATAGTGATGCCGAACATCTTTATCGTTTGCATAAAATATCAATGGAATTATGCATGCGAGGTGCTATGATTATTTATGGGGTGATATTCGTTATTTATCGCCTGTGTGTATAATGAGAGCGGTTTGAGTTAAGCGACACAATCACCGATATTTCTTAACGCAACAATATTAAATATAAGGATGTGTTGGTAGCTTAATATAATCATCTTGCGAACGTGACAAAGGCAGCTAATTTCAGTCTCTTCAAATATGAGCACGAAACTGAAGAGTGAAATTTAAAATATCACACTCACATAAGTTGAATGAATTGAATATATTCTGGTCCGTACACTAAATATGTTGGACCAATTAAGAATAAAATAGTTATCATATAATATAAATGTCACAATTGAGTAAAGTTTTGTGAGGTGGATTTAAATATATCTCACACCATAGATGCAATAACAACAAATTTTGCTTTACGACGACGTGGGCTTTTAACGTGAAACACTATGAATCTATGCTTCAATACTGTACAGGTCCCGCAATGTGCCTAGTAAAGTGCATATTAAACAAACAAGCTCTCACACTTGTTGTCCAATAAGTCTCTCAACGCCAGGACCCCAACCCTTCCCTATTTTTATACCACAGTCTACTGTTTATTGCTTTCTAGTATAAGTGTATCGAGAGATATGATAGAGTCTTTGTAGCGTAATGTAATGGCTAAACTGTCGATACACAGCACTCTACTTCATGGTTTTCTCTCGAAACAGCTGGTTCAATCCATGAGATAGATATACACATTTGACAAAATATTGTGATTTGTCATACGAGTCGCGAGGTATAAGTGGAAGATTGAACAGGCTGCTTCAATCACGAATATTTGAAGCAGTGCAAATTTAATGTACACGAATTACATCATCTAAATTCATGTCTCAAATCACGAGAGATTGTTCTAGACACTCTTGCTGTCAACAATGGTATGGCGATCAGATGCCAGAGGAATGTAGTATTCCCCTATACCATCACACGTAAGATGCATTTCTGGAGATTTCGCCAATATGATGTGGCGCTATGCATCTTTGAAGAACATGGCCGTTCTATGATCTAGCTAGGACTTGAGACAAAATGGTGTGGAGACTGAGTCTATAATTGGGCAAAGGTCTTAATCACAACTAACAAAGAGCACTGAAATAAAAGCCTGATGGGGCGCTCAGTCACACAATACACGGAAAGCCGGCTTGTAACAAAGAGCACTACCGATACCTGAACCTGGAGATGAACAGACCCCAAAGTCCCATCGAGTCTATATCGAAATATCTTCGATTTGGCTGTGCTTTCGCTATATTGAAACTTGCGTCCCCATACTGACCGAAAGAGGAGTGGAACTAATTTCGCCAACTTCTGAGGAGCAAATGGACATCTGAGATTGTTAGCCCATTATTAAATGAACTATTCCTTCTTCGATTATTAAATCTTTAAATCCCAAATAAGCCAATTTTCTAAGCACAACCAATTCTACCGAATATATATTGATAATAACCAGCTAGTGCTTTGGTTGACTGGAAATATGACTTTGGTTTGACAATCATGGACAACAAAAACCATTCCAAAATGGACTGGTCGTTTTTATATCATAATACCCCAATTGGTTCTAGATTCAGTGATAACATCAATCGAAATTGATCAGGCAAATTTCTTAACCAGTTAGGCCATTTGGAAGCTAGACTACAGCCCCTGCGACTGTGGAATATCTGAAACAGGTCAATGGCACACCTGCTAGATGGCGCGCGGTGACTGGTTGAAGGCATTCTGCTGTATGGAGGGATATGGCGGACTCCTAAAGAAAGGCTCTGCCACTGTGAGAGGCCTGGTCAAAATATCGATCAATGCCGTGGATGATGACACGAAAAGGAGAAGACAAGATATGGCATCTTTACCACATAAGGGCTTCTTGAAACGGCCGAAACGGGGTTCGTCTTTATTAAAAAATCCACCGGAATGCGATTAACTGGAGCCTTTGGATAACGACCCTTCGTAATAACTGACATTGTAACCAGGAATGTACTTCGCTGAAAAGGAGGCCGTTATCTTATTTTGAGTAATAAAAATCTTATTCCGTTAAAAGTTATGTATTTTGAAAAGAAGGGGGGATAGTTACTTTATTTTCTTTTGGTTTATGTTTAGAATAATAAATCAGGGGTTTCTTTCGTCCAGTGATAAATTCAAATAACGTTTTGTTCACTTAGCGGCCCAGCTCCGGTGCCGCCCCCCGCCGAGTTGTACGCCTTACGCCTAACCGTGGGGGCCCATGGATTGGGTATCAGAGTGGGGAAAGGATTTAAGCAGGCATTATATAATCGAACAGAAGAAAGTATTTAATAATGGGTAACAATCCCATGATGTCGGCTATGCATAAGTGAATCCGGTCAGATGCAAGGCAAGCCAGCAGAAAACGTTCGCACTCGGGCGTCTCATTTGCCCGGTCAAGGTAGCTCTTTGTACAAGCCGTTTGCGCGTGTATTGTGTGACATGGGCCCCATCAGGTCGGTTGTTGTGTAAGTTGCATTTGACAGTCACACCACATTTAGTCGGCTTGCCAGATCAAGGGACTAGATCAATATTGGGGTATCGCTAAACATTGAATAGTAGTAAAATCGGCTATGATGTGCTGATACCGTAATTGTCCTAAAATTTAGGCAATATTGATTTGGAACGAGCTTATCATATTTCCCAAAATGCCTGATGTCAAAATTCCATTGTTATCAAAATTGTTATAATATGGGTCATGGAGTAGGTTAGCACGCAGTATTAGCCATTAGGCAGTATTT
>JZLH01S0192614.1:12163-33832 GCA_001188425.1 Eucidaris tribuloides | reverse complement strand
AGCGCATAACACAAAGACAAAATTGCATGTCTCTAAGCACTTTTTAGAACAGAGACAGGCCTACAAAAGGATTGTGTAAGTGTAATGTTTTTGCAGTGCCTTGCGCAGACAGTGTTTAAACAAGTCATATTCTTGTATTACATAAAATTTTTTGTTAAGTTTGTTATTTTGGGGGATGCACTGTTTGCCTTCAAATGTTTGTAGTAGCGTGGTACAAATACTGTGAAAATTTTCGGCGCGCTGCGCGCGCAAAATTGCCACACAAAATTTTCAAAAAAAGAATATTGTGTGTGATTAGTAGTGTTTTGTAGTATTACGTTTCCAGAATTGTTCAGATTAATAAATTCAAATTAATGATTCAGATCAATTTGTCACTAAAGATTAAGAAGCAAAATATGTAGATTTGTAAAGCTGAAACTGCAATTTTTCCTTTCCTCGGAGGGGAAAACCAAGTGTGTTTTTTTCTGTGTTTGCATGGCGAATTTTTATGTACAATTACATGGTTTGGTTTAAAAATGCGATTTTTTGGCTCGCTCGCTACGCTCGCTCGCATATTAGAATTTATATTTTTTCGTCTCGGGGCCATCATCAGCACAATCTTGGGGCCTTAACTTGCCACAAACATCATGAGTGATTGTATTGTTCTGTATTGAATAAAAAAATTCAAGTGACTAAAAGAAAATGAATTTTGCACTTAATGGTGTCAAATAGTCATGTTCAAACAGAAAGGGTGGTATTTAACTGTACAGATCCACAGTATACAGTCAGGATCCCGCCCGCAAGGGAACTTTGCGCAATTGCGCCTGTTATGTAGGCTATATTGAGCACAATTTTTTGTGCCCCTCTTTTTTGAAAATCTTGAATCCGCCCCTGAATATACTGCCTTATCTTAATCACTAGGACTGTTTCAAGTCGATAAACATGCCAAAAACACGCACCGAATCGCACGATTAATTGCATCAAAATTCCAAAAAGCTCTCACCGTGGGAGGGGGGACACCCCCTCCCACACCCCCCCCCTCGCTCGCTCCGCTCGCTCGGGCTCGGTCGCTTCGCTACCTGGCATATTCCGCCCCCCATAAGATCAAATCCTGGCTACGCCACTGGACTTTAGGCAATTAATGAACCGATTAGGACCTGCGGATATGGCCTTGGACTATCTATCGCGAAAGGTCGATGGAAGGAAGTTACCACTATTGCGGTTTGGATTACAAGGTGAACGCGATTTCAGGTGGTCTGAAAAACTGATAACTACTCATTCATGTTAACCCTATATGACAGGTTACCAATGTTTCTCTTTTCCCGTTTCTTTACGCCTATATGAGTCCATGCATTTTCATGGTGATATTAAATATCGCCTCGAAATTGTGTGCATTTGTTTTCTCCCATTGCAAGTAAACAACTACACAATGAAATATCGTTGTTATTTTTCTCCATATAGTTATTAGTTATGATGTCATTGCTGTTGCTTCAATGCTGCATAAATCATGATAGTTTTTGAGTTAGATAAAACATCAGACTAAAGTAGTTCTCATGGATTGTTTGTAAATAATCTGCTGCCACTAAAAATGGATCTTTAACATTCTTGGTGTCTTCATGGTTTCCAACGGAGGCAGAAAAATAATATTAGTATTTAGAGAAATCTGAATCATTTTATGTATTTCTGTGTCTGAGTGCAAGATTATCAAAAACACATCTTGTTCCAAATCGAATCCATATATAGACTTGTCTGCGTCGCGCATCAGTGACAGACAAGATTGTGTAAGTGTGTTTTTGTTATGTCTCCTTGCCGGACAAGTGTTCAGGAGTGACATTTGAAAGCCGCGGCTTAAAGATGATGGGTCTGCTGCTCTGTAGTTCCTCCTTATTCTATAAGGTACTCTACATTTTAAACCCATGGAATTTAGGGTTATGTGATTATGGTACTGAGGGAATATCAATGGTCGGAGTTTTTGTGGTGTAATGACCCACGAAGAAGAAGGGGGAGATGGATGATGAGAAGGAAGAGAAGGAGGAGAAAGAAGAGATAGAGGAGGCAGGGGAGGCGGAGAGGGGTAAAGTTGGCAAGAGGAGGAGAAGGGGAAGGAAGGGTGGGAAGAGAAGGGGGAGAAAGAGAAGTGGAAGGAGGAAAAATAGAACGAGAAAAAGTAGGAAGAGGAAGTGGAAGAGGAGGAAGAAGAGATAGAGACAGATGAGGAGGAGAAGGGGAGGAAGAGGAGGAGGAGGAGAAAGAGGAGCAAGAGGAGGGTGAAGAGAAGGGGAGGTAAAGGAGGAGGAGAACTTACAAGGGTAAGAGGAGGAGGAGGAAGAGAAGAGGGAAGACTCATCACATGAAATCTCCGCCCCTGCCGCGTACAATATTACATGGAATTTAGTGCCATAGCTTTGTTTGCAGTTGCACTTTGATTTGTATTGGTGCCAGAAATGCCTGAAACATAAACCAAAATGTATTGATATTCGCACCAACCAACACAGGAATTGCAATTAAAGTGGAAGGATTATCGTTGTTTGTATGAAAATCTAACTTAAGATTTAATCACAAAGAAGTAGACACCTCTCAAATTAGGACCTTTACTGACTGCGAAAAATAGGGGGTGGGAGGCAAGGAGGGGTGGGGGCAAAATTCCTCCGTTGCTGTTGCGTACTCTATGGAATTATTAAGTTCATAGAAGAAAGCAATAGAGGAAAGTACGAATTGATTCGAAAATAACATACAGTATAAACTTCTCAAAGATGTGATACTCGCATAAAATGCGATGTGAATTAAGTTAAATATTTTTGTCAGACCTTGTTGATTTACGTAGGTTTATCCATTAGGCAATTATACCTTACCTCCTATCAGCTTTCGCTATTCAGAATGCTGCAGAATGTAAAGCCATACATTTGTCAATCCCGAACAGCGTTACATCCGACATTATACGCTCCTTTGAGTGCCGCCTTTTGTGATAGTTGACAATGCCACTTTTATTCGTCACGGGGCGATTCGTTAGAATCACTCGCCTGCCAAATACGGTATACCACATTTCTCTTTCTTTTCTTTTTCTTTAATTTGTTGGGTATAAACATGTGCAGTGATGGATGATCTTTTTCTTCAGCTCCATCTGACAGGTAGAATCAATTACACGAGTTCGTGACATCCTTATCTATACGCTCGTCTAAGCATGGAGTTAGAAGAGAGAATAAACATAGGCGTACGTTAAAGACACAACTTAACATTATGGAGCTATACAAAAAATGTAAAATTTTGACATTTGAGCTGTAATAGTGCCTAATAAATTTACAAACAAACATCCTAGAATACAGAAGTTTGGAAAGTCATGCTGCCACAGGGAAGGTATGAACGGATAAACATCACATGTGTCTTATTACTCCGGAGGGGTATAAATTAGTCTGAATTTATAATTATGGGAGTTTCCTCCCGATGGAAGGAAATGGACAGATGGATCTGGTCAATCTGAGTATTCATAGATTTCCACTTTTTTAAAGCACCACATGATCATTTTGAAAGACACCTTTTTCAGGGCTTAATTTTTAGACCTTATCAAAAAGTGTTAGGACATGGAGGATCATGTCGCTCACATTAATAAACTGTGATCATTGTTGAATTGTGCTTTAAAAATGTGAAAGTTCTGCATTTATCTCGGTGACATCAAGTTCTGTTGCTAAATCCGGAAACGAACTCTCTCATAATTTAATGTCCGTTTTGGGGTATAAATTTGGCAAATATTCCACAAACAAGCCGTAAGGTAAACTGTTTTTCGCATCACAAATGAAAGTACATGTATAAAGGTTTTAGCGCGATTTACCGTCGCACAAACCGTTTTTTTTTTTGGGGGGGGGGTGGTATAACGTAAAAGCAGTCTTGAATGATGAAGGCTAATTGTTAAGCATGATGCATTTACCAAAGTATATTCTATTATTATCCATCATCCGATTAGAATCAGAAGGTTTTAGAAATAACAATGTACGTCACAAGCAATGGCATATAGAGGGAGTCAGAACCCTGGACCACTGACCGTTAAGAATGAATGCCGGCCCGTGTATAAATGAGTTCACTTGCTGCTCATTTACGGCTTATAATTTTGCATTAAAAATAAATTGATTAACAAACCATCATCAAATATATACTGAAATAGATAATAAATAATTAATAATTAGATAAATATACTATAAATACATGAGAAAATAAATAAATAATAAATAGATAAATATACTATAAGTACATAAATAAATAAATAAATAAATAAATAATTGATAAATAAATAAATAAATAAATTCAATAAGTAAATACATAGATAAATAAATAAACAAATAAATAAATAAATAAATAAATAATGTAAATAAATAAATAAATACGAAAACAAATAATAAATATCGTCTGTATCAGCTCCTCGGCCTAAGATATAGAAAGTCAATTTTGTAAGATTACGTTAGTCTTCACACCGATGTAACGAAAACTGCTCGAAATCGTAACTAAATACAATATACATTTGCACATTATGTTATGAAATAATGCGATTTAAAGAAAATGAATTTGCTGTTCATTCATTTAGATATCTTGAAATACGGAAGGTGATTGTTGGTGCTTTTTTGCGTGAGCTTCATATCAATGTACAATGGTAGATAATATATAATCATGTGAGATAGCACGTATCTTGGGAAACACTTTTCTTGGCTAATTTCACTTCCAGCATCTATTGCCTGTAAAACTAATGATCACAGGCCCTGACAGCCTTATCACAAGTGTCAAGTTCACTTTGTAATGATTTCCCTCGCGTTCTCATTAGCATGGTATATATCTGGGTAATTACGGTATATAACAGGGATCGTACCAAATTATACGGTACATACAGAATATGAAGTGGCTTTTCATGACGCAGCATATCTCGCAACTCACAGGTGGATTCTAATCTAGTTCTTGTTGGAGAGTATAACATTCGCATTTTGATTAAGTGCTTAAACATGTTAAGCAAGCGGCTGATGATTTTTTTTTTTTTTTGGGGGGGGGTAATTGAAATCGTTTTGTAATGAATCGATTTCATGTTTTTAGATTATCAACTAAACCATTGCACCGTTTATACTTGTGGAAAGAATGGCTAATTTTATACAATGTCAATCATCCACTGAAGCCTTTCATTTTTCAGCTTACAAAATACAAAAATCAATCTTCAGTTTTAATAAAAAAATTGTCCACCATTTTTGTTATATGACCATAACATAACCAATTTCTTTCGTACAAAAATCCTTAACATTGATTGAGATCCACCAACACTGGTTTCAACTACAGTTTAATTTAAATTTATGCTGTACTGAAGATATACATTGTTAGCCACCATTTAATCCAGACACAGGTCTGGTGGCTGGTGGCCATAGATGACACAATTGTTTCGTTGCAGCCTCAGGAAGATAAATTTGGCAAATACGATACGATAAGGATTAAGGAATAATAAGTCATCGTATAAATACAAATATTATTTCATTCATTTCAGTAATGGATTCATCATCGCGCGCATATTAATTTATTTTACTGATCTCATTCACATTTGGTAATAACAATTTCTACCCCCTATACAAGCAAGGCTAATCTTGTTGTGGGTGGAAAACACCGCCAAATCCGTAACACCCAGTGTGTCGCCCACTACAGATACCATATGGTATTAATTTTCAACACCCTTGGTGTTAAAGTTAACACTCTTCATGTTTGAAGTTGTTATTTTCGTGTTTAAATAATACCCATAACGTTAAAAATTAACACGATATATCTGGTATTGCGCGACTCCATGGGTGTTAAATTTAACACCCCCTTTTTTGCAGTGATGTATTATGCCGAGGAGGGCTTGTCACTTTCGCTGTGCTGCTGTTGCTGTCATCACTTGGATATCAGCGAGTATGGGTTTCGTAAAAAGACTACTAGTACTACAAAAGGAGAAAAAGGCAAAGTAATGTACTTTGGGATTACGATTTGTGAGGTTGTGAGTGGGATCAGAAGAAATTTCTTCATTCGTGGGAGGAGACTAGACACTGATAAAAAAAAGTTCAATATTGCATACATGGAATGCCGGATGTACACCTGCAACACCTTTGTACGTGTTATTTTGTATAGTGGCGTAACCAGTATTTTTGAACCGGGAAGGGGGGGGGGGTTGTTTGAATGACACAAAACTTATAGTTTACTATACGCACACGTACACGACAAGTAAACACACATACACTAACACACTTACATACATACACATACATACATACATACATACATACATACATACATACATACATACATACATACATACATATATACAGTTGGTATGATGTATATAGGGCAAGCGTTTAATGTAGTTAAAGGCACGGTTCACCCTGACATCAAGTTGGTTTTAATAAAAGCAGAACGATGAGAGAAACATAATGATGAAAGTTTGGCGAAAATCCACCAAAGAATAAGAGAGTTATGAGGTTTCAAAGTTTTAATTTTGTGACGTCACATGCGAGCAGCTCCCCATATGTCATGTAATGTAAATTCCATAAATTGTCATTTCTTAATGGTTCATGATAATTGAATTGATTTTTTTCATAGAGGCATGTGTCAAATAATGTTTCTGATAATATATTGAATGCACAAGTAAAATGATTTTCAAATTTCTGAGAAAACAGGACTCTTATGAAATTTATATCACATGACATATGGGGAGCTGCTCGCATGTGACGTCACAAATTCAAAACTTTGAAACCTCATAGCTCTGTTATTCTTTGGTGGATTTTCGCCAAACTTTCATCAAAATGTTTCTCTCATCGTTCTGCTTTTATTAAAACCAACTTGATGTCAGGGTGAACCTTGCCTTTAAAAGTATTTGTGGTTATGGGGTGTTGTGGGGATGGCCCCATCCCACAGTCGGAAAAAAAATGGTGCAATTAAATTAAAACCCTTCATTTTGTGTACGTTGGTTGTGAATAAATAATAAGGATGATTTATTAATTATATTCATGCTACAAACAGGCGAAGCATAAGGAGGGGCTGGGTCTTGGGTTGTATCTTTTGACTCCTAAATATTTTCATCCATTTATGTTACTTCTAAGCAGACTGTTTTCTGGTAGAAATCCTCGTCATGCTGCTTGCCTCCTGGGAAGGATACTCGCTTCAAAATTTCATGAAAAACTAACGAGAAATTTCCCTCAACACGAGCTCGTACTTGATTTAACTTGACGTACTACAATCTTACTCTTCGTCTGTTGCAATCGTACGAGATGCACATGAGAGACGGCGATGTGAAACCAATCAAAACGGAAGTTTGGCACGAGGTAATATCGGATTAGAAGCTCAAATTTTTAATTTAGAATGTAAGATAAACATTTACTCACCGTGAGGCAGATGAGTCGACTGGATTTATGGATGACGTATTTCTTTTTGAAATTTGAAAAGTGGGTATTTTATGTTGAAAACAGATAGACATGGCGGTGATGCTGGAAATATCACTAAACCAATTAAACAATAAAATTGTAAAAACCTAAAACAAAACGAGACCTTATTTTATAATTATATAAACAGAGGCCTATACCAAATCTTCTTACCCACATTGCTAGAACGAAAACACACACACACACACACACACACACACACACACACACACACACACACACACACACACACACACACACACACACACACACACACACACACACACACACACACACACACACACACACACACACACACACACACACACACACACACACACACACACACACACATCCAAATACTTTCAACAATTCAATAAATGATTGTAAATTGCGTGAAGGCCGAAGCCGCTGTGATTAATCCAAGTTGCAACCGTGTTACACAAGAGTGTGCCAGTGAAAATAATTAGAACACGATAAGTCAATTCCAAACCTAACAAAATAAAACAGTCATGTTTTCCGTATTGCAGTTTTGAAAGTGTTCAGCATTCTTTGAAGAAAAAATGTACATGGTTCGTATGTATACGCATCTGACAGTGATGTAGCAGGAAGAGACTGGTGTAGAATTCCTTTCCTAAAAAGACATCCGAGCTGACCTTATGCAATTTGGCAGCCACGACTATTTTGTCATGAAGTCCGGTATCCCCTCTTGTTCTGATGATAAGACCTGTCCATGCTGTACTGCGAATACGGTCGAACCGGAGGGGGGGGGGTGGCTGGGGGCCATTTACTCCTCCCTGTTTCCAGTGCTTCTATAAAAATATCCACAATGTGCCAAGGCACCTGGAACAAGCTCACAGCTCCTAACACACAAAAACGTCGGCGTTAAAAGTTAACAGCTCGGTGTTAACAGGGACAACACCATGAATTCCACTCCGGTGTTAAATTGCCGTTGTTGTTTTAACAACTAATATTTAAATTTTACCATGTTGAAGATTTTCACAATTGTTAGTACCAGGGTTAAACTCTTAATTGTTTTTTTTTTCTTGCACCCGAGGGTGTGGTCCTCTGTTAAAGGGCATTGACATGATTGGGAAAAATAAAACATGCCTCCAGAAAAAACAAGGTTGGAACTTGGAAGAAATATACCAAAGATACACCAGCTGGAGTGTATCTCCTAACTGAAAGGATTTCTCTTGATTTTTTTCACTTAAAGAGAATCAAGCATGAAGTTTTTGAACATAGGAGTATTGAATTTCTCTCGTGCCCCGATAGTAATTAATTCCATTGAAAGCGACATAGCAAATTTGCCAGTTTCAAGGAGTTATGGTACTTCTTTGAAAATGAGTCAACATTTGACTATAACAATTTTCACAGCAGTATCCTTGCATAGTTTACTTGTTAAATCATCATACATTTACCTCTAACACCAGTGATTTTCATCATTTTCGCTGGGGATAGAAATATCGACAGTGTATCAACTAAGGCACCTGTAGCACCTTCACATCTCTCTATATCTGTACATAAAGAATTGAAAACGCTTCGTGCCCGTCAATTCCAACTCCCTCCAACCTGCTTCCCCCAAAATACCCCTGTGACTGCCCTCAACCCCCCCCCCCGACAAAATCCTGATTCTTCATGTACTCGGTTGGCTCCAAGTTTGACAGGTTCATACCGATACTGATCATGTCGCTCGTTGACTGCTTCCTTGTCAAAGGAATCGGCCAACCTTGTTGGCGGAAGGACCGAGGGTGATGAGAGAGAGGAGTTTACCTGAGCATGTCAGCTATGTCAACTCGCTGATGGTGCATCATACCATCATCTACGGATGGAGATTGAATTTAGACAGGTATATCCAGCATACAGGTCGATGCTGGCTTGGCTCATAAAGGCACCGTAGACGCCGATAGTGTTTGAATGAACAAATAAACGTCCTAGAGCACAAAACTTCAGACAGTTATGCTATCACTAACAAAATATGTACAGATAAAAGTCGGCACATGAGTTATTGTCAGCTGACGGAAATTCTGCAACACAGCAAGGTATGGGAGAAAACTGGAATGGCCGCTCGATGCACTTTTGACTTTTTAAAAGCACTTAATGATAATTTTGATCTGTAATTTTTTCAGGGCTTCATGTTTTGACCTTATCAAAGACATAAGTAGTATGGGGAATCATGTAGCTCACATTTTGTTTTAATAAATGGAAATATTGTTACACGATGCTTTTAATTGGCATGCAAGGTACATACCGCTCCTTTCCATCCAAGTTTCGGATTTATCTCTGATAGTTGCACAGTGCCTTATCTTTATTACAGCGGTAAGACAACTGGCAAGATTAGTAAAACAATCTTGGACTGTGGTTGCAACCTGCTTTATTTAAAAAAAGAAAAGATAAGTTTTTAATGAGTTCAGAGGAAAGAAGTGGTTTCGAGTGAATTTTTACAAGTAAATATCAGTTCACCATGGAGATAGAAAGAGATGTATACCGATTGGGTTAATGAGCCGTAACCTATAATCCACAACAAAAAATAAAATAAAGTTTACCATAAGAAATTCCCTTGAAACTTACCCTTCACTCATAATTCACATAATAAATATTTGTGGTTCTCGACGTTGGATTCACTCAGTTATTTCAATGTTTGAAGAGATCAAATGCTAGTCTACAGGCACAGACTCTATTTTGGCACTACAATAATACTGCGCCTTGAACCAAGACTAATTTTATTGTCTCTTTCTGTACGGAAAAGCTATAACACAGGGTCTATGGAAGAAGTAGTCTGCAGCAAAGATCGTTCAGACCCTGATTTGCGTAGCATGACGGACAAGGGTTTATGCCTGTAAACTAATCAAATGCTTCGGCCAATCGATGTTAGCTGTCCTTAACTTGACCCGATCTGGGATGCGAGTCGCTAATCTCTATTTGATGATCTTATCAAGTTGATTGCTCTTTCATCTTTTTGCTGGAGGCCTCCGACTTCATCCACCTGGTATTTCTCACTGAATGATGTGTCTGCTCGTCCGAATGTCGCCTGTAACTGACCCGTCATTTATTGCGCATGGCAGTGACCGAGGAAGATGACCATAGCATGTTTACCTTGTGATAGCATGGACGTGGTTTACTGGTAATACCAAGCCGAAATTATGTCATTGAGAGTGACCTTAACATTTCAAGAATTCCAGGCTATAGCAAGAATGATGTGTCCGCTCGTCCGAAAGTCGCCTGTAACTGACCCGTCATTTATTGTGCATGGCAGTCAACGAGGAAGATGACCATAGCATGTTTGCCTGGTGATACCAGGGACAGGGTTGTAATCAAGTCATGACTCGAGTCACCTACCAGTGACTCGAGCAGTATTCCATGACTCGTTCCCATTGACTTTTGTACAGTGACTTGACTGACTCGACTCAACTTGGACCCTAAAATGAATTGACTCGACCGAAAATTTAGTGACTCGTTACAACACTGGGTGATACCATGGACGTGGTAATACCAGGCCGAAATTATGTCATTGACAGTGATTTAAAGATGAATTTCACGCTAGTAAAAGCAAGTTTCTTTGCATAGGAAGCGGTAAACTCAGGGACACACATCAATGAAAGTTTCAGAAATATCGCACAAAATTGAAAAACAATGATATTAATTTTCGAAAATTCCGTAGATGATTATAAAATTGGCAAGTATTTTGATTTAAATTGATCAAGTATCGAATCGCTTTGTCGTAGTGGTAGGGTCCATGGTCATACAGCGGTCTCCGGATAATGGGGTAACATTTCCTGTTAAATGGGTGAAAAACATTTATGTTTCTCATTGAAATTTTCTCCACATAATAGGGTACAACTGTTAAATGGGTAATAAAACGGCTTGCAAATGCCTACCCCATTAAGCGGAGACCGCTGTATCATGGAGGTAGAAGTAGGCTTCTATACCTCCATGGTCATATTATATGGAGCGGGGACAAGAAAACTAAAGGCCTAGCCAAGTTGTATTTTGTACTGTAAAATGTAAATCATACTTCGCACTCGGAGTTGGACCTTTAAAATGTACGCCACGTTTGTTGCGGCACAAATTGTCGCCGCGTCACAAATTGTCGCCGCGTCACAAATTGTCGCCGGCGACAATCTATGACGCGGCGACAATTTGTGCCGTCAGGTTTTGCGCAAATCGGCACAGATTGTCGCCGGCGACAATTTGTGACGCTCTTGCTGATCCCAATTTTTTGCCTCACTGGCGACAATTTGTGCCATGAAAAAAAACCCAGCGGCACAGATTGTCGCCACCGTCACAAATTATCGCCACTCACTAAATATGTGTGTGTCTGTTTGTATGTCTGTTCGTGTGTGTATCTGTGTGTGTATCTGTGTGTCAATGTCAGTGTTTGCTTGTGTGTTTAATTGTGTGTCTGTTTGTGTCTGTGTGTCTAAGTATGTATGTGTCTGTGTGTCTGTATGTGTCTGTGTCTGAATATGTCTGTGTGTATCTGTGTGTCTCTACATGCTGTATGTGTGTTTGTTTTTGTGTGTTTGTCTTTGTGTGAGTTTGTTTGTCTGTTTGTATGTCTGTCTGTGTGTTTTCGTGTGTGCGTCTGTGTGTTCTTCTGTGTGTTTGTCTCTGTCTGAATTTGTCTGTTCGTGTGTTCATGTGTCTTTACATTTGTATGTGTCTGTGTGTCTGTGTGTATGTGTCTGTATGTGTCTACTCTGTATGTATCTGTTGTCTGTTTGTGTGTCTGTGTGTTGTGTATTTGTCTGTATCTGCCTGTGTGTCTGTATGTATGTCTGTGTGATTGTGTGTGTCTGAATGGGTCTGTTCGTGTGTCTGTGTTTGTCTATGTGTTTGTGTGTCTGTATGTTTGTCTGTGTGTCCAATTATGTGTCTGTTTGTGTCTGTATGTCTGTGTGGGTATGTGTCTGTGTGTGAATGTATGCATGTATGTATGTGCCTGTGCGTCTGTGTGTATGTTTGTATGTATGTTTGTATGTCTGTGTGTTTTTCTGTGTGTCTGTGTGTATGAATGTGTCTATTTGTGTCTCTGCATGTGTCTCCGTCTGTATGTGTCTGTATGTTTCTATGTGTCTGCTGTCTGTTTGAATGTGTGACTGAGTGTTGTATGTTTGTCTGTATGTGTCTGTGTGTCTATTTGTATGTCTGTGTGTTTGTGTATGTCTGAATGTGTCTATTCCTGTGTCTGTCTGTATGTGTCTGCGTCTGCATGTGTCTGTGTGTGTCTATGTGTCTTTTTGTGTCTATTATCTGTTTGTGTATCTGTGTGTTGAGTGTTTGTCTGTATGTGTATGTGTGTCTGTTTGAATGTCTATGTGTTTGTGTGTGTCTGTGTTTGTCTATGTGTTTGTGTGTCTGTATGTGTCTCTTTGTCTGAAGGTGTCTTTTTGTGTGTCTGTATGTATCTGTTCTGTTTTTGTGTCTGTGTGTGTCTGTGTGTTTGTCTGTGTGTGAGTCTGTGTGTCTGTGTGGGTATGTGTGTGTCTATGTATGAGCCTGTGTGTCTGTGTGTGTATGTTTGTATGTCTGTGTGAGTGTTTGTCTGTCTGTTTGTGTGTATGAATGTGTCTGTCTGTGTCACTGTATGTGTCTGTGCGTCTGTATATGCCTGTATGTGTCTGTGTGTGTGTCTATGTGCCTGTATGTGTCTAGTCTTTATGTGTCTAGTCTTTATGTGTCTATGTGTCTGTATATGAGTATGCGTCTGTTTGCGTGTTTGTCTCTGTGTCTGATTGTGTGTCTGTGTGTCTGTATGTGTTTTTGTGTATTTGCCTGGGTGTCTGTTTTTGTGTCTTCATGTGTTTGTCTTTGTGTGTGTGTTTCTGTGTTATTCAAATTGTGTGGTTGTGGGTATGCATTTATGCGTATATGGGGTATGTTAGTGTGTAAGTTGGTAGTTCCTGTGGTGTCGGAAAGAGGATGTACAAGTTGATGTTGTGTATTTGGATATCTGTGTCTGTGTTAGCCTGTATGCGGTTGTGAGTGTCAGAAAGACACAAACATACACAAACATACAGAAACATTAAGCCACCCAAATAGACACGCACATAGACCCACAAACTCACACCCAGACAAACACACAGACACACAGAGACATACATACATACGGACACACAGAGACACACAGACACATACAGACACACATACACATAGGCACACACAAACAGAATGGATACATACAGACGCACAAACAGGGACACATACCGACACATAAAAGCACACAGACACACACACAAACACACATACATACAAACAGACACACCGACTCACACACAAATACAGACATATATTGGCACACATGTAGACACACAGAGACATACAGACACACACTGTACACACACAAACATATACAGACACACAGATACATACACAGACACACAATCACAAACAAACACAAACACAAACATGCCGACACAACATACACAGACTGACAGACAGATACACACAGACTCACACACAAATAAACACACACAGACACACATATACACACAAACAGACACACAAACAGACACACAGGCGCTTACAAACAAACATAAATATACAAACACGCACAAACACACATACACACAGACAAACTCACATAAATACAAACAGACACACAGACACATACAGACAAACATGCAACACACATAACACAAACAGACAACCAGACACATACAGACTAGACACGTGGAGTTAACGTCCACAACAAGTTGACACAAACCACACAACAGAAGCAGACAAGTGATGCGACACAGACAGACAGCACAAACAACATACGGACACAGACACACACAAACAGAAACACACAGACAAACAGACAGACACACATAGACAAACACACATTACACAAGCCGACACACACTCAAACACACCAAAACAAACACATACAGACAGACACATAGACACATACAGACACACAGACACATACAGACAAACATACAGACACATATAGACACACAAAAACAGAGAGACAGACACACATACACATACAGACACACATACAGACACAAATAGACACAAAAACAGACCACAGATACATACAGAGACATACAATGACAAACGTACAGACACATAAAGACACAAACAGACACACAGACAGACATACAGACACACAAACAGACACACATAGACAGACACACAGCCAAATACAGACGAATAGATTAACACTGATACATACAGACATGCAAACAAAAGTGGATACACACATGCACACACTGATACATACACACACGCAGACAAAAGTGGATACACACATACACACACAGATGCATACAGACAGACAAACAAACACACATACACATACAGACACACAAACAGAAACAAACAAACTAACAGAAAGACACACAGACAAACACACCAAAAAGACACATACAGACAGACAGACAGACAGACAGACACACACAAGTACATACAGACATACAGACACACAGACACACAGACACACACAAACATACAGACCCATATAGACACACAGACACATGCAGACAGACACACATACACATACCGACACATAAACAGACACACAGACAAACATACAGACACAAATAGGCACACAGACACATACAGACGCACAGATACAGACCGACACACATAGTGACAAACATAGACACATATAGACATACAGACACATACAGACACACATACATACACAAGCAAACATACAGACACATATAGACAAACAAACAGACACACACATACACCTACAAACACACAAACACATAGTGACATACACCCACATACCCACAAACAATTACATTTGATTTGATCATGGCTGGCGACAATTTGTGCCGTCAACTCCGGGCACAAATTGTCGCCGGCGACAATCTGTGCCGGTGGCGACAATTTGTGCCGTCAGGTTTTTCCCAAATCGTCACAAATTGTCGCCGGCGACAATTTGTGACGCGGCGACAATTTGTGCCGCAACACACGTTGTGTTTGTCGTATTCACATACCTATAGAGAGCAATTTTACTCAACTTGCTGGATCATGCTTGTTTGTATACACGAGATCGGGTACCGTATTTATATCTCTTGAATCATTATATACTAAATCCAGGGACCGTTAAAAATAGCACCGGGGAGGGAGAAGGGTGGAAGTTAGCTCAATACACAGCTCACAACATACTTCAAATTTTAACGGTGGCTGGCCTTCAGAGACCTGTTTATGCTTCCCCAACGTCAACTGTAAACCGCGTACTCGGAAACTAGCGCATTTAATGTGATTCGGCCATGATCGAAAACCTCGAAATGATAAGAATTGCTGACTTTGCTCGATCTTTATTTATGTGTACAATGACATCGAATGTTATTTTAACAGGTCCCCTTTTGCACTTTATAGTTTCTTTTATTACATCCAAAAAAGTTAATTGTCAGAAAAAAAGATAATATGCTATCAACATGCTATCGTAAGAGACGTTAGTGATGAGTGTTGCACGTATACCTTCACTTGAATTTAATGTCTGTATAGTGTGTTGATTTTCCGCAGAAGCTTTTAAGCAAATTTGACCGAAAACATAGCCAAGAGATGAGAGACTTTTAAAACTATTTCATGCAAATAGCAAATTACAAAAGTCAAAACCCTTCTTTTCATTCATTGTTCGCGTAAAAACGCAAAAATGCAAACTTGGTCAAAGGTCCAACACTGCGAGTGTTTTTTTTTTCTGGTTTCTACCCCTCTAATTCTGTTTCACAACACCTCCGTGTCACCCCTTTTCTTCTCATTGAAAGTGCAATGTATGTGAGTATGTGAGATACGACATCATGCTGTAATTCGGTTTTACGGGGGAGGGGGAGAGGGTAGGCCTACATGAAGTACTTTTTAATAATTGTTAGTATTTTTGTTAGTATTCTATGTCTATTGTGGACAACTCCTTTGCGGCCACATAAATCACAATTCCACGTGTGATTCTGTGAACAGTAATTATAGTTAAAGGGACTTGGTTAAGTTATTGCAATTGCATCAGCGTAATTGTTCTGTTTTATTCTTCGACTCCTGTGGTCCAGCTACTTTCAAAAACACACCCAGGAAGTAAACACTGTAACATCCATTTTACCGGCGTAATTGTCATTGTTATATTACTGTCGATTATTGTGCTCAGGAAGCCTTTTTTGGACGGGGGGGGGGGGAGGTAAAAACTATACAGCTTGATGTATTTGCGGCCGCATGGACGGGATCTTTGGCATCATTTGGAAATGAATATACAATATGCAAATATGTAGACGCAAGTGAATTTATACGAAGAATTTAACATAATCTTGAGTTTCATTGCATTGCATATTACATTATGCTGTCAAACTACTAGTGAAGATACTAAGCCATACCATGGAGGTAGTCAGAGGCGTCGATCCTGGGGGAAGGGGGCAGGGGGGCAATCGCCCCCAATGAAAATATTGAGGGTGCAAACATATCGATTTGCCCCCCCCCCAATAATTCTGACAACTTGAAAAATTCATAATATGAAATGCAAATATATGTTTTAAAAAGCATTGGAAAGCACTATAAAACCATTTAACATGGCCAAAAATAGTTTTCGGCGCGCTTCGCTCACAAAATTCTGTATCACAATTTGGCGCGCGGATGATTTTTTTTCGCTTTTGACCCCCCCCCCCCAATCCGCATATCCGAAACAGGGATCGACGCCCTGGAGGTAGTTACCATACAGAAGCCGTTCGTGCATGGTTCTACTCTGCAGGTGTCACAAAAATAAGCTTGTACATGTATTGTACACGTGAGTTTGAGCCTCGCAAGTCATGACAAATTATAACAATCCTAACAATTATTATATGGGTTATTATATGGGTTATTAATCCATTGAAGGAAATAGCATTGGCCTTGAACCGGGCGATGATATCTTAATCCATTTAAACGGCCGACTGAGTAGATATTCGAGGCGGAAGAGAGATGAGTACACTGTGAATAATTGTGTAACATGCTTGATAAAAATTCAACAAATATTAGAATTGGAAATGAATTGAGCAATTTTTAGATTGATGTAATAAAAATGGGCCTAAAACTTGAAATATTTTATCAGGGAATGAGATATTCGTGAAGGTATATATCATGATAATGGTCCCGTGGCCGCGTGGCGTATCCGTACTACACTTGAAAAAAAAAATCACATTCAGTCGGTATTGTACTTGTGATTCTCAGGCTTTCGAGTCATGGCAAATTATAACAATTATTCTACCTGTATAATCATTCAATTGAAAGAAATACAGCGATGACTTTGAACGGAACAATAGCGAATTAATCCCTTTAAAGGTAGTGGATCTCATTTGCAAACATCCCCGCAGACCAGGAAAAGATAACCCATGTCCTTAGGCTATTGATGAAGGGCATGTCTGTGAAATCTGGGGGTCAGTAATTACCTGGAATTTGAAAAATGCGAAAGAAAACAATAGCCGTTTAGTGTACGTTCTATGGTAGGATTTTTTTTCTCTCGCGAGAAAAAAAATTCAAATGAGAGTCTGACGGTCACTATAACTCAACTAAAACTGAGTTTCTAGCTTATTTATTTTGCTAAAGGTCCCCAGATGGCATTTTCTTCTAAATGCCATTGTATTTACACAATGTTAATTTTTAGGCATGCAAAAGAGATCCCCTGCCTTTAAACGGTTGACTGAGCGAATACTCGGTACTCTCTGATCAAGACGCGAGGGAGATGAGTAAAGTACATCATGCATTATGACAAATTTATGACAGAATTCAAATATGATATCATAATTGATCATTAATTCAGAGATTTTTAGGTTGATGTACTCTGTTTTCGGATTAAAATAGGGCTAAAACTTGATTTTTTTAAATCTGTGAATGAGATATTCGTGGTGTATAAATTCATGATAGCCTAGTGGTTCCGTGACGTAAAGTAATAATACTATACAAAAAAAAAATGTTACACTAAGCTTGAATTGTAGGCCTACATGTGAATGCTATCCCTTGGAGTCATGACAAATATATATACATTTGTAGGGGCCTATACATCAATAGATTGAAAGATAAACAGCAATGACCTTGAACAGGATGATAACTTAATCCCTTTAAACGATTGACTGATCATGATTGCAAGAGAGATGAGTACACTGTCAATGCATGAATCAAGAGATTCTTAATTGATGAAGAGTTTAGATGGTATTCACGGTAATCTACAAACCAAAGTCTATTTCACACGGGAATGTGCCTTTTCAGTGCTTTCATGAATCATGATAACGTTCCCGTGTGCCCCTATAGTTCCGTCTCAATAACCCCACACCTTCCCGCAGAGTTGCAAGATTTCACGGTCACGGTGCATTTAACTTCAAAGCAGTTCACGCACATTAACTTCGTACGTTCTTTTACCAATACAAACATGCCTCATGATATGGATATTCATTTTTCATAATGGGTTCAACAAGGCCGAAAGAAAGCCGCGACGGATCTGCCTATCGATATGTTTGTCAGACTAACGCTGCAGTGTAAAGGCATTGTGCCAAGATTTAGGTATACATTTCCTACTATTCGATAAATGTAACACGCATATTAACCTCCACCTTTATATATTTGACATGTTTGACATGTTTTTGTGTGCTAATTTTGTCAAACATTCGCCGACCCGTAGGATTTTGATCCGTCTGTTGTTCTCACAATAGAGTTAAGTCTAGACTATGGCAAGTCGCGGTATCAAAATAATAAATCAGGTGTGAATACACAATAATCTCCCATGTGAACATCAAGTTCAAATCAGGAGTGAGTCTGTGAGCATGAGTATCCTGCATGTCAAAAGAGTTAAAAGCTAGTGACATGATTGGGAACACTTGAAAATGCCTCAAGAACCAAATGAGTTGAAATATATATACCAACTATACATTAGCAGGAGTGGATCTCCCACCTGGGAGGATTTGTCTGTAATTTGTTTACTTAAGGAGAATCAAGCATAAACATAGGA
Source organism: Eucidaris tribuloides (assembly GCA_001188425.1). Lineage (NCBI taxonomy): Eukaryota > Metazoa > Echinodermata > Echinoidea > Cidaroida > Cidaridae > Eucidaris > Eucidaris tribuloides. The sequence continues at coordinate 14,539 of JZLH01S0192614.1, read as the reverse complement.
GTATTTTAAGTTTATCCGGGCACGATAAAAATAAGCCCCATAGAGAGCCACACAGCAGGTTTCCCTGCGACGAGTGATATTGACGTTGTTTATTTTACAATGAGTCCACGTTTGACTGCAAGATTTTCACAGGAGAATCCTTGCATAGTTTACTTGATTCTAGAGTAGTTTCAGCCCAAGTTGAGGACTACACCCAATTATGTCATTTACCATTTAACATTCTGTGAAAGCACTGGTGTATAGGAGAAACTATGGAACAGAAAGAAAGTATGGAACCTTTACCAAAGACAATTGGCATACGAGCTAGAAACTCAGTTTTAGTGGTATTATGGTGACCGTTAGACTCTGATTTGAATTATTTTCTCATAGAACCAAAAATCACTAGAATAGAACGTACGCTAAACGGCCATACTGACATGACTGATGAGGATAGAGGACATAGACTCGGTTTGGTTGGAATTATAGTATCCGTTGGATTTTAAATCGAATTTAAGTATCACATTTTAAATTTCATAGTCTACTTTCAGACCCTTACAGTGCATGGATAATCATCATGTCTGATATTTGATTTTTTTTTACAAATATGTAGGGGGCCTACCATATGCCTTCATGAACATTAAAACGTTTATGCATGAGTCTCATGCAGATTATTATTAATATATCAATACACGAGTATTTACCTGGACTTAAGAAAACAAAATGCACCAAACAGTAATAATAATGGTAGCCACTTCAGTCAAATAGACTGTTCTCCCAGCGGGCCCTGCATAATATACATGTTATTATTACCCTTCTCTATTCTAAAATGCCGAGCGCTTGGCTAGTAGAAAGCAGAAGGCACCATTTTAAAAAGTCTTTGGTATGACCAGGCCGGGGCTCGAACCCGTGACCTTCCGATTGTGAGGTGGACGCTCTAACCACTCGGCCATCACACTGGTAACTGTTGGTTATTCTCAGTGTGAAGCTCACTGAACTCAGTCAGTTCAATAATACTACTGAACTGACTCAGTGCAGTGAGCTTCACACCGATAATAACTTACCTTACTTAACTTTAATAACTGATCTTCAGATTTCACAGACATGTCCTTCATAAATAAACGAAGGGCATGAATTGATGTTTTATTGTGCTGTTGTATGGAGTGCAAACGAGATTCCCTACCTTTAAGTTATCCAAATATTACTTCGCAGTTGTGTAAGAGTCGACGGAACGCTCTCTCTGTTTGACTATATTGCAACTAGTTCCTGACGATTTCTATTGTACCCATGAGGAGCTTGAGAAATGTGGGTATAACTCGGAAAGACAAGGACAAGGTTCCCAGCCTTTCATGAGTGGCGTGATGATAGACAGACCCCCATCATTATCCCGTTGGAGACTATGACCGAGATATCTTGAGCTGGGGTCTATAGAGAATGCGTGTTGTATTGAAATCACGTAGTCCCCAACGGGTACAGAGAACAGACAGATACAAACACTGAAAACACACCCACCATATTAACGAAGTGAGGTATGACCTACAAAATACTTTTGCAGAATCACATAAATATTGTCACGAAAAGCAGACGATGATCTATCTATCAGGCATACACCAGGCTGTTGGCCCATATCAATTTTATTTCTTGCTGCATTTTTACCATGTCTTCCGAGTTCTGAATCAGCAAATCTTGACGGAAGAATGTAACAACATTGTGTACACTTAACAACACGTTGTTCGTCAGTGTAATACGAATAAACATTATTATTAGACAAACAGCAGTAATGCTAATTAACTGAACATATATCATCTCAGAACTCCGCACTTTCATCGTGTGCAGCATACACACATCTTCAGGGACCACCCATCCACCCAACCAATCAATCAACCAACCCAACAACTAATCAACCAACCTACTAAAATCAATCAACCACCCAACAATCAACCAACCAACCAAACAACCAACCCAACGACCAACCAACCAATCAATCACCCACTTTACCACCCAACCCAACGACCAGCCCCTGGCCAGCCAACCAAAATCAACCACCCACCAACCAACCCACCCACCAACCAACCAATCAACTCACCAACCCACCAACCAAACAATCAATCCATTCACCCACCCACCAACCAACCCACCTACCAACCCACCCACCAACCAACCCACCCACCAACCAAGCAACCAACCTACCAACCAACTAACCAACCAACCAACCAACCAACCGACCGACCAACCAACCAACCCCAACCTACCAACTAACCAACCAACCCCAATCTACCAACCATCCAAACTACCAACCCTGAACCAACTCAGTAATCAATTATCCATCCATCTAACCAACCATCCAACCAATCACCCAACCACCCACCCACCCAACCACCAACCAACCAACCAACCAAC
>JZLH01S0192607.1:54299-70444 GCA_001188425.1 Eucidaris tribuloides | reverse complement strand
GATAACAATAGAGAAAAGAAAATGGTGAAAGTTTGAACAAAAATTGACTGAACCTGTTTACAACGAGTTTATCAAATGTCAATGAGTTTGCATAATCCTTATGTAATGGAGGGATTACTGTAAAATTAAGAAAACACTACGCACTTTTGAGATTAAAGTGTGGAGATACTACTCCTCATTGGTTTTGTACACAAAATTTCACAAATTTTACGTTTTTCTGAATGGTTAGTTGTGAAAGGTAATCAAATTTTCCATGTAAAAACATGGTACAAGATCATTATTCTGTGGGACATATGTTGCTACTAACAAGCAGAGAGGCAATCAGAATATGTTCGTAAAAAATGAGAATACAGTGAAGAAATTGTGTACACAAGGCCCCCGGCCCGCCAAATGGGGACCTTCTTCCTACCCACTTTCATCTCAAAAAAGTGGTAGAGTTGCCGAAATATTTTTATAGAATCCTCCATAATTAACATGATTAAATATATACTTTGAAAAGCATTCAAACTCTGAACAGTTCAATCCAAATTTTTGCTCTCAAACTTTCATCTGTTTATTGCTTTTAGTGTTCTGTATTTCATGCCTGTAGACATTGATAGATGCTCTGTGGTTTTCATTCTGGCTTTTAAGATTTCTACACCATATTTCCGGGTATTTCCTATTTTGAGGCCAATCACATAGGTGTTATAACTGAACACTCAAGTTTTTTGCAGTTTGTAGTAGTTCTGCTTTGAGATTGAGTTGTTACCAATTAACATTTGTTGTGTATTTACACTGTGTTACTTCGTTGTGCCTACTCGCATCTATTCTCTGAATGCAAGTAGATGTCGGGGTTTCATTCCCCTTTAACACCAAAAGGGTTAGTTTTAGCACTATATCTAGTCTCTTTCGCGGCAACAACCCAGGGTGTGTAGAATTTGAACACCCCAGGTTTAATTGAACACCGAAAGGGTTGCTTTTAATACCTAAGAGTATCATCTGTAACGCCACCAAAGTGTTGAAGTTTAAAACCATAATCAAGTAACACCCAAGTGTTAAATCTAACACTCCACTTTTACAGTGTACTTTCAGCGTTCGTACATGAACAATCATCAAAATAATTTACAATAATACCACAGCAGATAAATAATGACGACTATTCTGATTCCACTTATTTAACACGAGATGCCTCTTCGACACGATAACGGTAAAGCACATCAACCTTCTGACCAAACTGACACCAAGTTACTGTACTTGAACATCCATCACAAAAATATAGTTTGAAACTGTCAAAAATAGCTAGTCATTATTCTGCGTCAGTGAACATTTGGTTTTAACTTATTCATAAATAAACTCAAATACGACTGAATATACACACATCAAACCCGACACTTAAAAATCAAAATAAACCACATCCATCAAACATTCAAAATAAATTCTCTTTAAATGAAGCCAAGTCTTCTTTCAATAATTACGATCTTTTCTGATAGTACAAACAACACGAGGTTCAACTAAGAAACGGATACAATGCAAACACACGATAAATTAGTCATAATGTGTGGGAGACAAACGGTAATTATTCATGTTACAATATACCGAAAGATGCATGCACACCACGTTTAAATCCAATTTCATTAAATTCTGACTTTTTTTCCGCTCTTTAAGTTACATTTAACACATATAAGTTCATTCAAAACAGCCAGCTGTTTAATCAGTGAACGTATTAGTATTTTTTGTTACTTACACGAATTTACATAGGTGGGATTACACGGATTTTGTTCAGATCATACGATGTACATATCAATATTACACGTTACTGTCTGGTAAATGTTTGTTTCTTTTTGGTCTGAACTTGCATTAGATCAATCGATAGCAATCAATCTCTTTAAAATGGAGAAACGATTTGTATAATTTTACAACACGAGAGCAGAGATCCAGAAAGATCGATATAATTTGAAAAGATACGATGATGACAAAGAGATGACGATCTCGTTTGATATGCAAAGAATTACGCAATATCTTGCGTTTAAATAACGATGGTGGAGATTTCATCATCTGCTTTATCCCTACTTCGTTTGTCATCTTTCAAATACATTGTTTTATTTTCATTGAATTAGTTGTGAATCAGTTGGGCGTGCGTATTTGATTGTGAAAGCTTCTCTTGTCTGTCACACCAACAAGGCGTCCATTTAGGCATGGAAGTTAAGTTAGGATATAAGCTATAAATGGGCCATAAGTTTCAAGTATGTATTGATATTTCCCGAATGGTTTCTTTGTATTCCAAATCATATATTCACTTTCATCTTTTATGTTAAGTGAGCTTGTTTCAGTTTTATGTATAGTCAATTATGATCATGTTACGATTTTACCACCAAAAGTATCACTTTTAACATCAAATAAGCATTGAAATAAATATACATGACAGGATATAAACAACGGTGTTAAATTTAATACCTAAATTCTACAGTGTATAGTGCATAATTACAGCAAACGGTGAATTGAAATCAGTTCGCTTTATGTTTAAATCAACTGCTTGTTTGCGGTATTATTGGACTTCGATTGTGTAGTTTGTGCCGAAAGTCGAATTTGGTAACTGAGCGCACGATTGTTTCTTTTAAAGTTGGCAAGCAAAGGGTTTATAACGGTTTATTTACCCTCTCATCTTCCCTGCTTCACGTAACCAACGGACATCTACAACGAATTCGATATGGAAAAACGCACGCTTTCAGTGTAAGGGGATCAAATTCATTCATGTTTAAGTCGAGATGTACATCTATAGCAACCCTTCATCCTTAGATGTGGACGTGTTATGTGCCTGTACACTACAAACCAGTGTATTAGGCCTACAGTAGACACACAAAAAACTCCAATGCTAAATTACACCCCAGGTATCAATATTGGATAACACCGTGCATTCCACATCAGTGTTAAATTTTAGGTGTTACTTTTAACACCTAGTGTGATTATTTTACAACTGTGGGGAATATGTTCTTACTCGTTAGTGTTAGGGTCAAACTGCCTGGTGTAATTCTAAAATCCGAGGGTGTGGTCCTCTATTAACACCAAGGGTGTTTATTTTAGCACCGAAGTATAGCTGTAAATCCTCGTCAGATTTTCATCTTTTCATAAAATCACTACCCGACCGATTAAAATTGCAATGTCCGCCAAGTACGTTTCACCTCTTCGTATGGACCTCCCAATACCGCCCCCCCCCCGTTTTCCGTGTGTTTCCCCCTCAAACAAAATATGATCAAAGGGCCATTTTGACTGAAAGCCATGCAGCCAATCCAAAACATGTATAACTGGCGGATTGTGATGCTCTCTTTAAAGATGATGAAATATACAAGGCGGCGCCAAGGTAAAATCTTACGGAGGGCGATTACTAAGAAGGGGGAGGGGACATGTCCAAAAGACCTAATTTCATACATTACAATGCTAAAACCCCATGATTTCTGTACTTTGAAAATTTAAGGGGGCGGCCGCCCCTCTGCGCCCCCCCTCCCCCTCCATCCCCGTGGCACCGACCCTGGAAAGAGAGAGAGAAAGACATTTCCCGCGAATGATTTTGTGGGAAAAATTATCCTTAACTTTTTTTTTTACCTTCATCCCTTCCATGCTGATCGGCCTAATGCTCCGACAATTACGTATTTGAACTTTGGATCAAACGAAAGTTTCTAGATTCAAGTATACAACACTTTCGAAAATGGATTTCATACTAAAACAATCTACACCTCTAAAGTACAGGTGGAACCATCCGTTCAAGTCTACATTAGATGGATCAAAAACCCTTCTGAGGATGATTTTATAAAGTTAACTTGATACCCTTGGGTATATTGCTTTTCTTTAAACAATCATCTCATCCACGCCACGTGCGGCGATGGGAGGGGGGGGGACGTGTACCCCTCGATTTTTCCCTTAGGGAATCGTCCCACTCGATTTAAAATTTGTTTCTATTATTTTGTTAGTGGCTTGATAGATTTTGTTGTCTGCGAACCTATTCAAAAGATAAATGTGATGAAAATAGATTATTTAAACCTTATTAATACTGGTGAGGGGGATTTCAAAGCCCCATTTCTACTTAAAAACAATATGATACACTCAGGGCATCCCCCTCCTCCCCGTGCAAAGGTTATTATTATTTCGCTTTTGGTATTTTAGTCCCCCCCCCCCAACAAATCGTTACACGAACATGGTATAAATTTTGTTGCATTATTAATGAAAATTATGATTTCCACTAAGACCAAAGCAATGAACTACTAGAATATGCATCCATAAAATTTAGAGGTACATGTATATCTAAATCAAGAAAGTTGACTTTGTGATCATCGCGATAATGTGACGTGCGCGCATTACATGTACAGTTTGCGTAATTATACCATGTAAAGGGTCGCTGTGCCGGAGAAGCGAGCAACTGGGACAATACACGAGTTCTTTGAAAATTGTCAGAAAAGCTTCAGATACCCGGTACATCAAAACCCCCTACGGCAGGTCATCCCCCCCCCGCCCCCCATAACCTACGGTTGGCTAAAATCCCCTATACGGTAGGGTTTTCCCCTACGAGTGGCAGCCTTGTTTACATACGAAAATCAAGTTCACTCTGTCACATTTTCCGATTTTCAAATCTTTTTTTATTCTCAGACCATTGATACTAATAATTCATATATAATTTTAAAAATAACTTTACAGACATGTTTGTAACGTGCTTGTGTGTTCCACCATTATACATTACCATAAGAATATAATGAAAACTAGTCTCGTCCCAGGCTGATATACTGGTGATAATCTTTAAAACGTTCACATTTCATTTGACTACAATTCATCTGCCACTTTCAGTGACAGACTTCAGTTTCATCAAATAAAATTATACAAATACCACACAACACACACAGACATACACACAAACAAACAAACAAACAAACAAGCAAACACACAAATGCAAATAATTCATTAGCTTTCTATTTATAATTTGTTACTAAATCAATTTATAATCAAAGATTTGACACAAAACAACACCACTTACACAACGATACTCGACAGAAAACACAACCCTCGCCTGGACTTTGTATACAAACAAGCCAACATCACCATGAACATAACATATTATACAACACCTACTAAGATTGTACTATACCGATTGTCAACTGCGCTTACTTTTGGCATACGCTAACGCGCCATTGCACTCGCAGGGGGGGGGGGGGGGGGGTGGGCGTACGCATCGGCAGTTTCGTTCGTTAGAGCAGTTTACGCTCGCATTGCACGCTGCTGACTCATCATCCGATGTACATTATTATAGGCGGCCGTGCAGTTCGTTAGAGCAGTTTCGCTCCATTGCGCGCTGCTGAATAAATCATCATTGCCATGACGCGGCGTTTTGTGTCACGCTGCTCCGGCCACTGGCTCGGTGTATAAAGATTCGACGGGCGCAGTAGTAATTTGTAGGAGTGTAAGCGTACACAATAGCTGCGCGCGCGCATGAAAAAATCTAGACAAGGCGCATCATTGTGGCGCGGCGCTCAATGCCGCAGCAACTAAACAATACTTTTATGCCTCTTTTACAGGAAAGCTCGCTAAGTAAAATCAAGTTATCACTAAACAATTCATACCTTGAAAGACAAGCCCGTAACGTCCAGGTGTTGTATAAACAAATAGTGAATGAGTCTTTATTCGTGGCAATGGAACAAGATTATCGCAATTTTTTTCGTGAAAATATGAGACGGCTCTATCAACTTCGTTCGCCTCGTTGAATAGAGCAGTCTCATCTTTCACACTCATGGCTAAATTATGTCGCATTGCACTGTGATCATTCACTATTTGTATACTAGCGTTTAAGCATCATACAATCAAACTTTTTTTTGTGAAGTATAACAGTTTTAAAAATAAATGCTACATCCAGCATCATCAACTTTACACATTCTATGTTCCAAGCTGGTTTTGCTTCTTTGTTTCTAGCTGCTGCACATCTTTGCATCATTACATTTCATTCACTTTCCATTTCTCTGGTGGATAGAGCATCATCGGTTGTCCGGCAGAAGGGCCTTAGCATATGTTCCCGGCAGAAGGGCCTTAATGCTAAATTGTCTCTAACTTGAAAACCATTGGCTATTTTTACATGAAATCAAAGTTGTGTGATATGTTTAGATCCTTCTGTCAGTATGTAATGTGCAAATATCACGTAAGGCAATATTTCTCAAATTAGAGAAAATTTACTGTTAAGGCCCTTCTGCCGAGAACATATGCTAGGGCCCTTGTGCCGGACAACCAACGATGTTATTTACTTTCCATTTCTCTGGTGGATGTATCACATTCTTTCATGAAACAACATCTAAAACAGCACTTTCCACTGTCCCATCTCATAGTTTCAAATAATTGAATGCTCCAGTGTCAATTTTTTTGTCAATACATATCTTTAAAAAAAAGCCTCACCCTTGAATTTAATGCAGCCAAATGAATGCAGGCCAGATCATTAATTACTACTGAATCACAGACGCATAAGTGTAACTTGGTACATGTTTTGCAGTGGAGTCTCGACTACAGAACATTGATATAACACAATCTTGTTACAACAAAACAATTTTTGTGCTCCAAAATTGAATTTTCTTTGTATTTCATTGTTTTTGCAACTTTGATTTAACAAAATTTTGATATAAGAAAGTAATTTCCTTGGTCTCACAGAGTTTGTTTAACAAGAGTTTACTGTATATTGTCAACTGAGAGCCAGACGTGTGTAAACTCAATACATGCACCTGTTAAGAACCTGAAGGGTGCTATCCCTGTACAAAGTCAATGGCATGGACGCCCTTTTGGTTGTCATTGTGCATTGAGATAAGGCCCTTTTAGTTCTCAAACAATGTGTAAAATAAGAATGCATCTCAGAATACCATCATGACAACCAAATAGTTATAACCTTTCTGACGATACATCCTTGAGTGGAACATATTCTGGCTGGTATCTTCCACGAATATTATTTGAAAAATATTTCAAATTATGAAGTGAGAAACACACTATTTATAGAATTCATACAGTATTTCCTAAGCCCTTTCACAAATGAAGAAATGAATGTATAGGGATTAGTGTCATGTGTCATCACCTAAACTTCAAATCACCTCTTCCAGTTTGTCATGCATATAACAGAAGATAAAGACGAATGCATGGAAAAGACAGGGAGTTTTTGAGAAACCCCCAAATACTGCCAGGAAAAATGTTAAAACATACATGCTTTTGAAGTTGTGATCTTACAAGCAGTTTATAAGAACTGACACTTCTTATGTTATCAAGTTAACCACGTGACACACACAATTGCTAAATACATGTACCAACAACATAAAATTAATTCTCACTACTGTAAATATGGTATTTAGCAGTGGAGGGTGTGCTTGTCCATATTTTCTCCAATGGGAGTGAGAAGGTAACAGTATAGGAAACTCGCTTCAAAATTTCATACTAATTCATTGGTGCACGCAATTCTTCATTTACATGTACATGCTTAAATACATACACGTAATTGAATGACACATTCACCTATTTTTACCCCTTTGCATCGGGGGAACCCTATACAGTGCACTCTCGTTATAAAGAACACTGATACAGTGCACTCTTGTTATAAAGAACACTGATATAACAAAATTTCACTATAACGAAGTAAAATCTCTGGTACCATATCTTGGCTTTTCATTTTATTCTATTGTTTTTGCAACCCTGATATAAAGACATTTCGATATAAAGAAACAATTTCATGGGTGCCAAGGACTTCTTTATAACGAGAGTGCACTGTATAACAAAATTTACATTATAAAGAAGTAAAATCTGTGGACCCATATCTTGGATTTCCTTTGTATTCATTGTTTTTGCAACCCTGATATAATGAAATTTCATTACACTGAAACAATTCCGTGGATCCCAAGGACTTCTTTATAAAGAGAGTGCACTGTACAATGATTTTTCATTAACGGTAAGAGTCCAATAGACCGATTATCAAAACGGGTCCAGAAGACAGATTTTCAAAGTCTGTTAGACCGATTACTGAAAAGGGTGAGATAGACCAAGGGTCTAATAGACTGATTGTCTGTGGATCCTTTTTCTTAATCGGTCTAAATTTCCCGTTTAATTTGTGACACACCCAGTTCCTATGGCCAACACGTTTCCAGGACTGACCAATATAAATAAATTTTTACACAGAATCTATTACCCCTAAATACAATCTAGCTCCAAAGTTACCCACTCCATAATTCAAATGATAAATCATCTTCATATCTCTGTTTTTTGAAATTATAATTTTAATTATAATTAAAAAAAAGTGCATAAAATGGAAAATAAAGTGAATTCATCTCCCCAAATTCAGTAGTATTTCAGTAATAAATGGTGCATTCCTATCTCCACCTAAATTCATATAAGTTAAAGCTGCAACTTAAAACCGTTGTCCATCTAAACCTACTCAGCTCCATTAAATAAATCCCTGACAAATGCCGTGTAGCCTTTTCTCAAGCCTCCGCTCAGCCGATCCTTGAAATCAGTGTCATATCCGAGACCACAGATGCCGAAACCGAGGCCACTCCCAGAAATAACCTTTACATATAATTTGAACAGATGACTCGTACCAAGACCGAGACCATCAAACCTAACCTTTCCATAGGGTTTGTACAAGTGACTCAGACCAAGAACAAGACCGAGGCCATCAAACCTAACCTTTCCATAGTGTTTGTACAGCTGACTTGGACCGAGACCGAGACCGAGGCCACCAAAAGTAAGCCTATCGCAAGGGTTTGTTACAAGTGACTCGACGCCCTACTGAAACCAATACCAAGGCCATCAAACCTAATCTTTCCATAGGGTTTGTACAAGTGACTCGACCAAGACCAAGACCGAGGCCATCAAACCTAACCTTCGCAAATAGTGTTTGTACAAGTTACTCGGACCTGACCGAGACCAATACCAAGGCCATCAAACCTAACCTTTCCATAGGGTTTGTACATGTGACTCGGACCGAGACCGAGACCGAGACCGAGGCCACCAAACATAACCTATCCATAGGGTTTGTACAAGTGACTCGGACCAAGACCAAGACCGAGGCCATCAAACCTAACCTTTCCATAGTGTTTGTACAGGTGACTTGGACAGAGATCAAGACCACCAAACCTAACCTATCCATAGGGTTTGTACATGTGACTCGGACCGAGATCGAGGCCAAGGCCACCATAATTTGGCCTTGAGAGTGGCCTCGGATACAACACTGTTGGAAATTCAATGGGGAAAATGTACAATAATTTACAACTAATTAGTACTGTAAACACTTGCCGAACACAGGCGGGTAAACAACCAGGGAAGATGGTGGAAATTGTTGCGAATCATGAGCCACAGCACTCGTTTCCACTAAGCAAGAAAGATATTCACATAATGATATCGATAAATAAATAAATAATTGCTACAAATTCATTTTTCACAACATTCACGCAAACTCACAGAACGAGAAAAACGGACACTCTTATCACAGAACCTATTGAATCAATGGCAACTAAGTGCAGGCAGATGTGATATCACGAGGGGGCATACTTCTCAAAATTTTCCTTCAACAATATTTATTTTTTTTACAATGGAAGTTTACAACCATCCAACAAATCCTAGAATTTAGATTGGATTTGAAAAGTGAATAATTGCTGTGAATATAACTATAAAACATTCTTGTTTTTTGTATCATTTTCACTTACTATTTTTCCATTGTTAATTGGCAGTATCACATATCCAGTTAATTGGCTTTAACTCTTAACATGCCACAGAAATTATAGTTCTATGGACTTTGTATGTATTAAGTGGTGCATATTTGTTACATTGGGATGTTGAGAGTTAATTGAGCAGTTACAAAGTTTACATTTTTCAATTCCTTCCTTCATCCATGAAACAATACAATTCACTGTACGTTAATGTAGGTGCATGAACGTTCAGCTTTTTGGTCACAAAACTAGACAACCAGTATTAATGGAATAAGCAACTTGCCATTTTTAAAACATCTACTTATTGATAATTTTTACTTTTTATCACAAACTTTTCAAATAACCAACATACACAGTACATTTCTTTCAAACTTTTTTTTTCATCCAATACATTGCACTTCTTTGAGGTAATCTCTCGTAAATATGTAAGTGTTGCCATTGTAGTTACTGACAGTGATAATTCTTTGTGATGGACACAATTTGCTTTATTCATCACTGAAAGAAGATGCACATAATATGCTCATAACAACCTCATAACAACCTCTTCAAAAAACTAATTTACATCATTCAAGCTGGTTGGGTCCCTGGGGGTAATAAATTATGAAATTTTAACCCTATTTATCTGGGCTATTTCAGACCAAATTTTTAAGGTGGGGGGGGGGGGGGTAGGTCAATTTGACCCCCCCCTTCAGATCTCAGCTGTGGATCGCGCTATCATCGCGGAAATTTGCATGCCAATAAAGCCGGATGTAAACTACAAGACTGTATAGTAAAATTTTCAAAACATATACAGTGTATATCTTTATATTTTTTAAGTAATTACATGTACATGTAATCATGTAAATAAGTGCATGAAATTATGTTTTCACCTACATATGAATTTCTTAACAAAAGAAACGATCTTCTTATGCGCTGAGAAATCCGAGGTACCGCACAAGTCATGTATCACTGCTCTTACACGTCCTGTGTATAGAAGAAGGCGACAGACTACTGTCATTTTTCTCATTCACACTCTAACGCATAATAATAAAGGCAGCTTGCAGCTGGGACTGAGAGAAAATGTAGTTTGTGTTTGGTTTTTGCCAATTCCGCAGGCCTTCTCCCAGCTACCAAAAAGGAAGTCTTTAGAATCTATTCCGCGGGTCAAAACATTGACTTCGGTCACATATTTTGATCTAACCTTAAAGAGAAACCTTTGTTATCATACATCTCGTGTCAATAGTATATAAAGCTTGTAGATTTGCTGCAATGGCAAAAAATGTGCCAAAAACGACGGTGTAAGTTCCAGTTTACCATTGTGTTGCAAAACTGTAGACCATGAAGAAAGTACAAGATCGCTTCGAAATTGATATGTAACTCACTTACAACAGCTGGTAGAATTTGACCCCTACCCCCCCCCCCCCAGTTAATATAGGGTCAAGGATAAACACTTTTATAGCTTGTGTTATTATTTATACTTGTTTAAAAATTAAATAATAATTAACACAACCCAAACATACAAATGATGGGAATTAAGTTAAACTGGCAGATATCATTATCAATATTGAGAATACATGTCTTTAGCAGCCTTTTTGTGGAAGGATCAAGGATCAAGGAGCAAGATCCAAATCTGGTGCTTTTTCAAAACACCAGGAAAACACAAATATCACTTCTAAATGCATAGTCATGGCAATTAAACCATAACTGTGTGTATTTACGATGGAAAATGGGGGGTTTTCAGGATACAGTAGCTGCTCTAAGTACCCAGTCTATGAATCAGTGACATCACATTCGTCATAATTTCAACAACAAATCCTGCAATATTATCCCTATAATAGCGCAAAATCTGGTACATTCCACATAAGCACAATCAAACAAAAGCCGGCCTAGATTAAAGGGTCAAGGTCACAAACGAAGTTGAAGGTCATCCCCAGTGTTAGTCTTAGTACAGGCAGTGCATGCAACACTTTTATAATGGTAATTGATCAACAAAATCACCTTTCTACCCATGTGCATTTCTGGAGTAGGCATGTTATCGGAACTTCCCAGTTTTTGTGGCAAATATTCCCGTGCCGACCTGAATATTGTGCACGTTTTTCTGAAGAGGTTCAGGGAAATCTCAGTTATTCTGGACGGGACCAAATAGTGTCAACCTCTAAAGCACAGAGTTTACAACGAACATTTTGCTGCGTACTCCTACAAAATAACTACAGTGAAGCATACACTGCACAGGCATATACTCGGACTAGCACACTGGGACTAACGCACTGCGTGACAGCCGTCAGACTGGTACGTTTCCCTTTATAGTTTGAACAAATGCTAGAATGCGACGAAAAGTGCAGACACACCTCAAAACAGGCAAGATAGAGGGAATCATTGTATGGAATTGATAACATACACTATTACTACGACATTTTGAAAATTAATTTAAGGACAAAAATATTGACAAGTTTGTTTTCCATTTAACATGCCCATTCAATTAATTATATTGGGAATTGGTAAACCACACAAAATATCTGTGTTGTGACCTCGTACAACATCAAGCAGGGGAAGCTCTATAGACAGAGGGTCCAAACGATTTTCCATAAATGGTAAAGGTCCGATAAAGGTGGGAGGGGGAGGGGGAGGGGGTGGGGAGGGTGTGGGGGAGGGGAGGGTGTGGGGGAGGGGAGGGGAGGGGTATGGTGATGTTGAACAAGGTCACAATAGTACTACCGGACAAGATGACAAAAATAATAGACCAAATGTTACATCATTATCCCATTCACAAACTATTTAGATACAGTATGTGCACACTCTCTTTAATGGGTTGAACCACTAACTAGGCTACTCTGTTGTACTTTGGTAAATTCGGACTTCACTTCAAACCATTTCTATCGATAAAAATACAGACTTTAAACTTTTATATATCCACTGTACATGACTAAAAAAAAATCAGAATGTTGAGTTGGCTTCAGTTTGCATTCCAATCAGGTCTCTGTGTCAAAAAAGAGGAATCCATATTTCATTTTCGGAAAAATAAGAAGACTTACCACCAAGAGAAAATGATTCCTACTTTACTAGTCATTTTCTAGGTTTTCCCCGACTTCTAGGTTGTGTGGGACCCCTGCTATCTGTACTAAACAAGTTGAATTTGGATGGTGAGAATTTCCGTGAGTGTCCACTGAAAGTGGCGATAATTTTCTTTGATGTAGGCATTAGTGTTGCACGACTCCAGGATTTTGGGGAGTCGACTAGTCGCCGATCAAAAGTCGCGACTCCGACTAATTGCCGACTCTCTGCGTTCAGTTCTGTCGGCATGATAAATAGGTAGAAAGAAGCACACTACAGCCTTTAAAATGACTGTTCAGTATGGTAAGTTCATGTTGACAATTATTTTTGGACTTATGTTGTTTCAACTGTGATTATGATCATTCAAAAATTGACTTTCTGTCATATTGTCATCAATGTTTGGACTGGTTTATATGGCATACATATGTGATTACATGGAGTCGATTCTTGCTTTTCTAAAGTCGGAGTCGCGACTCCTCGACAATAGTCAGGACTAAGACTTTTGGCGACTTAGTCGTGCAACACTAGTAGGCATAGATGCAAACTATTTAGTTCTGGTGCTGTTATCAACAAGCCCTTTGTCGATAGTCTTATCAACAACACGGTGGTTTGGCTGCTCAGCGATATATCGATAGTGAATCTGTGTTACCAACAACAGCCGATAATCGTGTATGAGTACATAATGTCTACATAAACACACACGGTAATCGATAGTCACTCTGTCTTTGACTTGCTGGCAAATTGATTAAATTGTTGAATCTAGTCAAATATTGAGAACTATTAGATTTGTTTACAATATATCGTTAAAGAATTTTTCAATGATAGCAGCCATATTTTAATTGATGTAGAGAAATTCAGGAATGCTACATAGTACATATTCATTGTATAAGCACTCACAAGAAGAATACATTGTATTACAATGGCATTTCAAAATGCCTATGACATATAAATTATAGGCCAAGCATAGTGGATGTGTGGTGGGCATTTTGGGGTATTCCCAGTGATGAAATGAACCGCTGCTCTTGGGCAAGTTTAAGAGCCATAAAAAGATGAAGATGCGAAAATCATCTCAGCGTACACCGTAACGAACCACCTCAGCGCAAGTCTGAGAAGCATTTCAAGTTGTAGATGGCACAATCATCCCGGTGTATCCCGAAATGAGTGAAATGCCCTTTTGACTGTTGGAGAAATGTAGAAAGGTGTAGACGAGGCGATCATATATCCGCTGTAATGACTGAACTGCCTTGTGTAAGTTTAGGAAAGATGGAAGTTTAAAGATGCAAAAATCTTCCAAGTGTGCTGCCTTTTTTTTCTCGCATTGGTGAAATGTAGAAACGTGTAGACGTGAAGATCATCCATCTATCCGTTGTAATGAATGAACTACCTTGGTGTAAGTCTCGGAAACGTGGAAATTTTAATGTGCGAAAATCGTTCAAGCGTGCTCCTTTTTTCCTCCTCGTAGGACAGGTTCCATCACATTCGCGTGCGTCTGTTCGTGTGTGCGTGAGTGTTTTTGCGTGTCTGTTGGGGTTCGTGAATCGCAGTGCTGTCGTTCAGTCTGAGAGTGTCCGTTTTCACCTTTTAAAGAACATAGCGAGCGCTGCGACTCCCGCCCCAACCATGGCGTACCCACATGCAGTCCGTATAAACCCATTTAGCGACTCCTGCGCTCGCGCCTCCGCTCGACTCCGGTCGAAGAAATCCATGAAGCCATCCTTATGGATCGTAAAGAGAGAAAACAAAAGAAACAAAGACGGAAATTAATTAAATTTAGAGAAGGGTGATTTATTTTTGTTAATTACGCCCCCATTCCACATAACGGAGACCCTTGAGAGACCCCGAATTGGCAAGATCCCTCAGCAGTCTTAAAGACCAGATAAAAAGTGTCTATGTGGAATGGCTCTAAAAAAACCCCAAAAGATCATTGAAAGACCTACAGTCTTGCTGATTTTTTTTGCTGTATTTCAGTGACTCTTCCCTGCAAATTACGGTCTGTCTGTTATCTTCACTTTATGTAAGTGTTTCACAGGTTTCTATTAGTGCTTACTAGTCTTCTAATGATCCCTTAGTAATCTCTCAATAAAGTTTCAGTCATCTTCTCCAAAAAGGCAGCAATTCTTATGAGACTCTTGAAAGGTATTAGAAAGATGAGTAAGACCGTTGAGTGTTCAATGAGAGATCGCTGAAAGACCGTTGGAAGACCACTGAAAGACCATTTTTATCACAGACAGGCAAAAGACTATTTTGAACTGTTTCAAAATTGTTTGAAGACGTTGGAGACCATGAAATTCACTCGGATATCATTGAAAGTTCACTGAAAGATCAATGAGAGATCTGTCAACTTTTACGGTCTTTAAGTGATCTTTCCAAGCTTTTGCCCACTGTGGAATAGCCCTATTAAGACTTTAGCAAGGAGTTGTGAAAGATACAATAGTTACTATCATAAAGCTTCATTACTCAAATATCTGACCATTTTGAAAATATTAAAATGTGACTCTGCAAGTGCATTTGTGTTCTCGGTTCCTGTGCACCACACCACCACATTGTGACAAAATCTATGATTACGGATCCTGAAATGTGTGTTTCTGTATTGAGCAAGTTGGTTTCATTTTTGTTGTGAAGAATAAGATGGGTGGTAATAATTCAACTTTCATGTAAAGTAAATGTACATTTTAAGGGTGTGGGGGGAGACCCCCCTTCCCATACTGTGGAGGTTTTTTTTTCAATACAGGATTGTGGGTTCTGGACTGGTGTTTATTTGAGAAGGTATTTTCACTACTGCTAAATGCATTATTCCTGTGTTTAATCGAGTATTGGGTACGATCTAACTCGAGTTTCTTTTGGTAATTTGCAAAGAGCTGTTATGTAAGAAGGAAGAACACCTTATTTGTTCAATGGTGTCATGCAAGCAATTTCTAGTTTCTGCTTCTTTCTCTTTAATCTCGCATAACTTCCTGCTTTTATCCAGCACTCTGATCCTATGTTTTATCTGTTTCAACCAATAAGGAATAATTTGATTTCAATATAACACAAATTTTAGCCATGATTGTGAAGAATTAATAGCAGTTATTGTCCTGTTAGCTTAAGTTGTGAAACATGTTCTCAGATCACATACACTGTAGTTGTATCACATACAGACAACCCTTCAACATATTAATCAAATTTTGTTTAGTCTTACTTTTTTATATATTTTAAATCAGTTGAATGTTTGTTCAGCAAAGCTTGTTAGGTTTTATCTACACGACAACAAATGGGCAAAAATGGAGGAAGAAAAACATGTAAACATTAAACTCTTACAAATGACACAAACATGCATTCACATAGGCAAGACAAGATACGGAAACACACCACTAATGGTTCAAGATACCTTGCACTGCTCAATGCCATGGATCACATGCAGCGACCTTATTTCACCTTTGACCTATGACCTTT
>JZLH01S0192607.1:35647-49333 GCA_001188425.1 Eucidaris tribuloides | reverse complement strand
CAAACTAACACAATCATTTCATATAATTCTAAAATACTTATTGCAATGTTAAAGATTATGTAATTGTTTATTTATTTCCAAGTATTCATTATTCATATATTATAAAGATAGCAAATAAAAAAATCAACTTTGCTATCTTTATAGATTATGTTTTGTTTAATCTGCTTGCCATAATAGCAGCACATCTTAGCGTACCAGTGATTTTCAATAATTGGCTCAATGAGCTTTATAGCTTTATAGCTCATTGAACCAATAAATTATTTGAAACATTGAAAAAGTTAAAACCATGTCTTATTCTTACTTCAAACTTTAAATCAATTTATAGACAGCTGAATAACTGATTGATCAATTCTACATTAATTTGTCCATTGTAAAAATGTGCATACACAAATGTCAGTCATGCCTTACTATGAAACTACCATGTCAACAGATTGTGCCAGACTTACAATCCCAACAGAAATGTGTGGCCAACGTATGCCGGGGCTCAACACTAGCGCTTCCCCGGGGCAAGTAAATTTTGCTTCTGGGCAAGTGAAAATTTATAGAAATTCTCGCAAGTAAAAATGTTCAACTATAAATCAAAACAAAATAAAGAGTTGTGTTTTTAAATTCAGTTTCAATTTTGTGTAAATTCCAACTTATAAGAATCTGTAAAAACACTTTCGACAAGGTACTGTCTCTTAGGTAACAGAATTAACAGGCATTTTGTTCACTTGAGCAAGTAAAAATTTTGTTCGGGCAACGAAATAAATGAAAACAAAAACTTTGCATGCCGAATCGGCAACCAGCCAAAAACTTAAGTGTGGAGCCCTGCATACACTGTATGTCACGTGCCCTGAAGTCACATAACATCCATAACTCTGGTGATCGGAAAGCCAAAGGAGATGAATGGGGTAATTGTTACAAACACTTGATGTAATACCACCTCATGAAAACCATGCAAAATCTATGGAGTATAATACTAATGAGGTTTGGAGGGTTAATGTGTCATGTTGGGTTTGTTACAAGTCATGCAAGGGCTGATGGGAATGAAGAATGCCCGAGTACAACTGCCATGTTTGATCCACAGGGATTTGTGAACTGCCGTAGTGTGAAGATGAGTTTGATGATAACAATGAGATAGATGATGGTAATAAATTGGCATGGCCTCTAAGCCAAGAAATTTTTTAAAGAGACAGTGATGTGTAGTTTGATTTACAAACTGTCAATAGCTAACAGCAAGGGTGTCGATCCATGTCTGGGATGGGGGGGGGGACAAAAGTATGAAAAATTTCAGCATTTTTGGCCTGCTTTGCGTGCAAAATTGCACTGTTAAAATTTGTGTGCCATTTGATACTTGTGTATGAGTAGTAGTATTTTTATGTTTTGTTATGCCTTGCACTGCTTTTAAACAGTTCTTGCATCGATTACAATTTATTTTTCAAGTTGTCAAACTTATTGGGGGGGGGGGGACAAAATGATAGGGTTTGCTCCCTTCCCCCAATATTTTCCTGGGGGGGGGGGGGAAACCTGCCTTGAGGATCACAATTCCTGGCTAACAAAGAAGACTTTAACCCCAAGTTGTTTCAGAGCTGCTTTTCTGACTGGTCCTATGTATTTTTCTTCTTGAGGTACACATGTACATTACATTTTGCATTATCAACATTAATATTATCTCTTTTTTGTCCTCCCACAGTACGCTTCCCCCAATTGGCATTTTACGTAGCCTCTTATATTTCTGGAATGTTTTCCCTTTCAAAAACAGCTTGCAGCAAGGCTAAACTGACAGACAGATTAAGCTAAAGTATAATATTAGATTTTTCATGATATCATGTAACCCATTCCTTATTTGAAAGTTTTATCATTTCTTTTCTTTTTTTGTGTGGATATAATACAGCACAACTTTAAATAATTTGATGAACAAAATATCTCCAACAGTGTGATGTGAGACGCAATACTTGGCACACATTACGTCTTTTAATCTGATTACCTATATCAGAAGGGCTTAGATCTGGCACGTACAGGTCATGAAATGAGTTAGCTAAGTTGGGGGAAATGGTCTAGACGGAATGGGAAGACTCCTGGGGGCTGAAATGGGGTACACTGTAAGGGGAATTTTTCTACCAAATTCACATGCAGGTTATATATTGTATAAATGAAATGTAAAACCATACATACAGTACATGGACAAGCTTAAAGGGAGAAGGCGCCAGCAACTAACAGGCATAAGTTAAGAATAAAAATGACATTGTGAGTACACTGTATTGTGAAAATTATGGTACATGGTGACAAAAACAGCCTAAATAAGGGGTGCTGTTTGATACTTGCCCTCATCAAGGCCCTATAAATAAGTTAATTTGTGTTTATTTTACGTCTTTTTAAGTTTTACCCTAAGACAAAACTTGCAGAAACAGCTATAGGGGGAGGAGCTTATCAATTCAAACAGTGCATACATTACCACGGTGCGGCTAACACACGTCGCGTGGCATGCATTGGTCACGCATGGTCAGCTCTCTGCGGTGCACGTGCAATCTGACTGGTTGGCAAGAACTCAAATATTTTCTTAACTTATACCTGTTAGTTGCTGGTACCTTCTCCCTTTACAAACAGGGATATGAGTACAACTTTCGGGGATTCTTAAATGACATTGTTAGATTAGGATTGATAAAACATGCATTATGCCTTCTACTACAGTGTTTAGAAAATATTAGTTTGATTAGTTTGCAGAGTGATTATAGCATTCTACGATTAAATTAGTTTGTGTATGTGCGTGTATGCATGCATGTATATGTAACCCCATTGAGATAGCCCAAATTCGCCGGCTCTTAACCGGCTCTGCTTCCCCTCGACTTCTTGTCTGAATGGCTTAAGCAGGCGCAAAAGGAGTACATGTATTAAGAGAGCCCGCTCTGAGCCTGCTCTGAAACACCTCCAGAGGTGTTTCAGAGCCGGCGAAAAGGAATAGCTGATACGCTTCACCTTCTGTGTGAAAGGGTTAAGCCGCCTCTGCTATTCGTTGCGGAGTGATACCAACATTCATGCCGAAAAACAAAAGACAATGACATGTATGAATATACACATCCTGTTCCGGTATCGTGAGGCGAGTAGCGACTCCACTTTTCTGGGTGCTGTGTGAATTGTTTAAGACGGCGAAAAGGTGTAGCTGCTATGCCTATTTGTGCTATCTGAAGGGGGTTAATGGAGTATTTTAAGACCGTTCTGAACCGCCTCACCTACACCATTTTCTATCTGAACGGGGCTTAGGTGTGTACACGTGTGTATCTGTGAGTGTGTGTGTGAAAGGGGTTGTGTATACTTATTGTGTGTGTGTATATATTGCATTCATTTGGCAGTTTGACAATAACAGGCTTTCAAGTGGACCATGGTGAAAAAGTAGGAGAAAAATAGGAGCTAAATTTAGGAAAAAGTAGGAGAAAAGTAGGATATAAAGAGCTAAAAGTAGGAGAAAAGTAGGACTGTGAATATCTGAAATGACTTCTCACTACTTCAGCATTTTATATGATCAATAGCATTTATTATTTTTTTTATTTTGTGGGGTTTTTACAAAAAAGTAGGAGAAAGTAGGAGTTTTGGGGAAAAAAGTAAGATAAGTAGGAGGAGAGTAAAAAAAGTAGGAAAAAGTAGGAAAAGTAGGAGCGCTTGAAAGCCTGCAAGACACTTAATAGAGTCTGTATTGTCTCTGGGGTGACAAAATGTTGTATCTCAATTTTTGGTGAAAATTAGGTTTTTATGTAAACCTACATGTTACACATGTAGCTTTTTTGGCCAACACTGATATTTCAAATCTCCAAACATGAGCCACGACAGCCAGGCAAAATGCCGGTTTCCCCATTTGTTACTGTGTTAAGGCAGTCTTCTTGTTAGGCTCACCTATTTAACATTTTTGAGATACAAGGTTTAATCCTTCCTCTCCCCCCCCCCTCCCCATATCCCCCTCCCCAGCAATGATATTATCTTCATAATGCCCCATGAAATGGAATTGTATGCCTGATCATAAATGTACCAGGAGACAGTAACCATGCTATTACTGGGTTCAAATTCAATTCTTTTGTGTTTTTCAGTGGTATTATCATTCTACATGGGTGGCTGATCAGGTGATGGGTATAAACAATGAAAACATTGATGTAGTGTTTAGTGGCATCTAAAGTATCCAAGACAACCTTTTATAATTTCAGTGAGGTTCATTCACTACAAGCATTGCAACATTAATGATGTAATGTTGAAATGCAAAAACCTCTTTACATGTTAACTGTTTGAGAAGAAAACCTGGCTTGTGCCTACCTCAACACAATACTCTATGTTTAACAAAGGTGATGGTTATCTGTTTATCCAATGGCAATTGCTCTATTTGGGGCATTAGACTTGTTTGATTAAAATAAAATCTGATTTCCTAAGAACATTACATTAAAAAAACATCATTTTCACTTTAAATTGATATACATGATTTTTTCACCCCAGCAATAATACGAGATACATGTATGGGGTGTGACCACCCTCCCCAAAATGAGACTGTGATAGCCACGTTTGTGACAGCCATGCTTATGATGCAATGTCAATCGACCCACTGCCCATATCACTGTGTTGCAGATCTCATCAACATTCTGGCAGAATATTGTTCACCTATCTCACTCTGTTGCTTTTACTTGGGCTGCTGTGTGGTATATCCCTGCTATGTCCCATCGCAAAACTACAGGTGGCACAAACACAAAGCAGGGAACCAATCTGAAGTTCCTGGTTCAGTCAGCAAGGAAGCCCAACAAGTGTCTCGAGCATCTTCATACGGCCTCCGCACATACAGCATGTTGATGAGATGTTGTGCAACACAGCGACATGGTGGTTGGTCAATTGAGATTGCATCATAGAAATACTTCTAATCATGGGTGGCACCATGGTGGGGGGGGGGGGCAACCCTCCCCTATTGTTTCAAAGTGATAAAAATTACGGGGGATGGAAAAATTTTGGCTGGCAAAATCATTTTCTTCTTCAGCAAACCCCCCCCCCACCACCACCACTATGAATTTTGCTGTCTATTTTGGCCAGCAAATTTTTCCGACAGATTCGCGACCCCTCCCCAAGATTTTACCTAGCGCCACCCCTGCTTCTAATACCACTCTACAAGGGGTTTCAAAAATAAAAAAAACTTGACAAACCTGGGTATATGTATATCCAGGAGATCCTGTGGATGGATGCCCCTCATATCGCGGAGTATACTCACCCAACTCTGATGCTCCTGCATCCAACTTAATAATTTAGTGTCCATATATCTCCCGTCCGCACGATAATACTGGGGACAGATCTTCTAGGTTGTTGCTGCGCAATCGTACTGCAAGCCGGCCGCTGAATGCTATTAGAGCTGCTATCCTACCCCATGATACACCTGTACAGGAGACAACGCAAAGAATAGTTATACTACCATCATAAAGAATGTATGTTCTTAATTTTTCACAACACAACCTTTTGTACTCAGATTTGAGGAGCTCTAGAAAGACACATGAAAATACAGTGTTCAAAATTTGGGATTCATACCTCCTATAGTTACACTATAAACAGCATATTTCGCAATTAAACATTAGTGTTTAGAAAGCCACAGCAAAGATATGTTTAGATTATTATCACTTAGTGTTCAGAAATTGGACACTGATGTTTAGTGATTTGTTCAGTCAATTAATGGTCAGATGTCATTTTGACTTAGGCTTGAATTTATTCATGTATGTACATTTACATTTTACAATTGAGGGTAAGATTTGACCTGATAATTATGCTAGTCTTGTGTCTACAAGTTGCAATATATTTTTTATCAAAGATCAGTGCTTGCATAATATGCATAATATTCTGTGTATGTTAGTGGCTGTGTTCTTACAATTAAAAGTGTTTGTACATGTATATGCATGTTTACTGAAATGAAAGAGTTTAGTAATACTGTGTAATTGTGCAATTGCAAATATTTACTGTTTACATTTACTTTTACACAGTGAATCACCACCTATTAAATTTGTGTAATATAATTTTTACAGATTAAATTTATTAGACAGTGCAACACTTAAGTGATAATGGTCTAGAAGTCTATTTTTTTATGATGTATAAATGTATTTGTGAAATCAAAATGTTTGTTTAAATTGTAAATCATATGTTTTTACAACAAGATAAATTGATTCGAGTTGAATATTGGTCAACAAATGCTTTTTGCAATTGTTTGTAAAACTCAAGCATCCATGAAAGCAAACATTCCCAAAATTGTACCTCTAACAGCAGTACAATTACACATATGCACGCAAAATGAATATATCCATATGATTGATTTATGCATACATATATTACATATTCAACAGCATTCTCGTCAAATGTTTGTGTATTAGAGAAGTGACATTTCAATATTTTTGTTCATCACAAGTAGAGCATGCCTTTAAACGTATAAATCAAATTAATGTAGACAGATGTGGGTGACAATGTACGATACCAGTGAGAATTCTACTGTAATCATAAAACTTTCAACAATACACATAGACATACATGTATCATATTATAAACATAAATCATGTACAACATGTGTAACAGAAACAGAACTGTTGTGTGTAGCTTTCACAAAATTTATGGGCGACTCCGATGTAACCGATATTTCAGTATAACTCATACAGTGTTTGCAAAATGAGGATCACTGTGGGTATAACACTTCATTTTCAATGTACTGATGAAACGTGTTAGAAAGATTAAGCAGTCAATCTCAAGATAGAGAAAGGGAAATTTGCTGATAATATACCGTCATTTATCTCTGTCATGTCTTTCGAGTTATCTTTGACTAGTCTGTCATGAAGAACAAACACATAGTTATGTCAGCACAAAGAATGCCCACATCTTCTATCGAGAAGCACAAAAGCATTAACTTTGGAATTCTTAAGAAGCTGAAGGATGTTAACTCTATTTCGTTTTATTCCCTTTTGCTTCTCGCATGACAAGTAGTTCATCTTTGATATGGTTAATCTGTCAAGGATTTTGTTGATGTGCACACCACAACTGTTCTTCCCCATTTTGGCAAAAGGACACATGTGACAAATAACTTGAATTTGAGCAATTTATGTTTTCAAAATGATGTATTTTTTTCTGAAACTTGACTACCTTTGCAAAACACAACTTGATCAATGGCCCAATTTCAAATAATTTATAATTTTATTTCAAAACCTTACAACATATGAATCCCACTTTTGGAACAACACATTTTAATGTACTTTTCTTTAGTTTGTTCGAATCTGAGCAAAAATGGTTTGGTGTGCCAATCAAACACACTGATCTTATTAGGCATCAGGATAAAACTCCTAGAAATTTACATCAAAATATCTGATTTCTCTTACAAATGACATATTAACAACAAATGACCAGTGATGTATGTTTCCATTATGGATTGTCTTTTCAAGTCCCAATGGACCATTTCTTTCCAATATCCATTGTCAGAGTATGCAAGTGAGGGCTCCTCCGAGGCAATGACAGCTTCATACCAAAAACAACACAAAACTTAACCTATGGGACCAAGAGGGTTAAAGGCAAGGTTCACCCTGACATCAATTTGGTTTTAATAAAAGCAGAACAATGAGAGAAACATATTCATGAAAGTTTGGCGAAAATCCACCAAAGAATTACAGAGTTATCGAATTTTAAACTTTGAAATTTGTTCGTCACAAGCGAGCAGCTCCCTATATGTCATGTGATATAAATCCCATAAAAATGGCGTTTTCTCAGAAATTTGAAAATAATTTTACCTGTGCATTCTATATATTATCATAGATATGTTATTTCATACATGCTTCTAGGAAAAAACAAACATTCAGTTACCATGAACCATTAAAAAATGGCAATTTACGGAATTTATATTACATGACATATGAAATTTGAAACCTCATAACTCTCGTTATTCTTTGGTGGATTTTCGCCAAAGTTTCATTAATACGTTTCTTTCATTTTTCTGCTTCGATTAAAACCAACTTGATTTCAGGGTGAACCTTGCCTTTAAAGAGCAGGTATGAAGTCAAGGGCGACAGTGCAGAGTCACGAGGCTGCTGGAAAATATTGTTTCCATAGACTTTGTAGAAGTCACTCAGTCCAAGGCCAAGGCCAGCAAAATTTGGCCTTGAGGCCAGCCTTGACTCCATCTCTGAATAGAGCATAATATATTTTGTTACCTCTCTGCCCATTTTCTTGGTCCTTAAATAATTCATCTGCTAAATCTTTAAATTTGGCATATGCTGTTGTTGTGCTGATGTTGAGTTCTTCGCAGCAGCCAGCAAAAAATTCTGGATTTGTCCTTTCGATTTCTTCACCTGAAAGTAGAGAAAATGAGAATTGAACAGAGAAAAATAACAGTTGAATGAATTATTTATCATTTCTTAACCTGTTTCGTATGGGAACGGAACTGGATGTACATGTACATGTACCAATACTGAATTTCGGAAAGGTAGATTTTGTGAAAGAACAAAAATGGCTGCATCCTTCAGATTAACAAGCTAAACAAAGCATGAAGGGAGAGCTGGATTAATTTGCTGAAGCTGAATGTAACTCTTTAATTAAAGGCAGGGCAACTCTTTTGCATGCCTAAAAATTAACATTGTGAATTACAATGACATTTAGAAGAAAATGCCATCTGGGAACCTTTAGTGAAATAGAAATGAGGTAGAAACTCAGTTTAAGTGGAAATATAGTGACTGTTAGACTCTGATTTGAATTTTTGACTCGCGAGAAACAAAATCCTACCATAGAACATACACTAAAAGGCTGTCGTTTTTCTTTCGCATTTTTCAAATTCTAGGTAATTACAGACCCCAAGATATCACAGACATGCCCTTCATCAATAGCTTAACGGCATGGGTTATCTTTTCCTGGTCTGCGGGATGTTTGCAAATGAGATCCACTGCTTTTACTTGCCAAGTGCAAGTTCACACGCCTGCATTGCATTGACTTGCCATTGTAATGTTTTGATGCTTTCTGTGCCTTGCCAATGTCATGTTTACACACAAATTTGCATACATGATGACATACGTGGTACCCCTGGATACCAACTAGAAATCCGCCATTTTGTTGAATTATTTATCTATTTTTTATCACTGTACCCTGGGTTACAAAATTATGTGAAAGTTATGTTGTTAAGTTGTTAAGTGTTAGAATTACAAATTTAGCTTCATTTTTAACAATTTTTCGTAAGTTTATGCCTTTTTGTTGTGCACTTACGCAGGGTCTGCATCATAAACACTGATTTCAGTGATCATAACTGAAGAAAATACATTTTTGGACACAAGAGGGCACTGCACAATGCGGTACCTCGGGGTACAACGGTACCCCGGGGTAGCGCGTGGTGCTCACATAAATAATGGTTATTATTTTTATTAAATTATTGTAGACAAAGTACAGTCTCCAAAAGACCCTAGCACTGGGGAGATTAGGGGCTGGCACGATGGGGATTAGCACCCTGGCTGTGTGGCTTATGGATGGGGGAACATTAGTTTATAAAACGAAGCTTGATTTTCAGACTTTCCTGGAAATGTATGCAAAATTTAAGAACTTATGTGATTGGGAGGGGGAATCACAACACTTTCGAATTTCATGACAAATTGTATTGAACAACATTATAACTTGCGCCAGGCTCCAGGTTCTTTCACTTATCCCCTTTTTATGAACCATTTGCCTTGTCTTTTTTCCCTTGACAGAACATAAAAATTGACAATGACAATATCAAATAACTCTTGTGATAGTATTCTATTCTTGTTGATCTGACCCGTAACTATTCTTAATAGGCCAGGATCGTATTATCAAACTCTATTGTTTTAATTTTAATGACTGGATCTTATTTCAAACTAAATACCAAATGGATGATGTGAAACAGGTTATCATCCAAACATTTTTATTGGGGGTAGTCATCAACTTGTGGTGAAACTATTCTAGAATCAAGTAAACTGTGCAAGGATACCACTGTGAAAATATTGGTAGTCAAAAGTTAACTCGTTAATCTAAAATAAATTCCATCTGTATGCCTTGTGACAGACAAATATGTTGTGTAGGGTTCTACGGGAAGTATTTTTATCGGTGCACGAGAGAAACTATGTTCACACTTGATTCGGCTTAAGAAAACAAATACAAGATAAATCCTTCCAGCCAGGATATACAATCCAGCTGGTCTATCCATTGATATATCTTTCATTTTAATTTAATAATTTGTGCTTTTGTTTTGTTTTTTCGGGGAGAGGGGGGGGGGGGGGTAGGTGGGGGGGAGGGAGGGGAGGAGAGATGTCCCTTAGGGGAACTGTCAAGTGGGAGTCAGGGTCACCGTCATCCCCAAGGGAGTTGTCCTCCGATACACTACAGCCAAGTGAATCCTGATTTGTGTTTCAATTTATTTGTTCATTTATGTGTTTTGGGGTTTTTTTTGGAGGGGTGAATAATAATACAAACCTATTTCTCTCATTCTTGCGGCTACTGGAGCGAACGGCTCTCTGCTCACATGGCTGTACTGCGGCAGCTCTATGCTCTCCTTCCTGATCCGGTGTATGCAATAATCCTCTATCAGCCTCGTAGTCTGACCTTCGTTCATCTAAATCGGACAAACGGAGAGAAAAAAATGGCAGAAACAGAAGAAGAAATTCCTGATTAATTGTGCAGAAGAGAATGAAAAAAACAATGGAAGAAACAGAAAAAGACGTTTCTGATTAATTACAGTCATTAGAATGAGGAATATCACCATCGGAAACAGAAACAGAAATTCCTGATAAACAAGAGCTGTCGGGAATAATGAGAATCACACATGAACCAAGCACATCAATGGTTAATGTACAAGTTCACACTGAGCCTGCTTTAACTTTAAAGGTAAATGACATGATTGGAGGTAGCCCTCAACTTTGGGTAGAACTATTCTACAATTAAGTAAACTGTGCAATGATTTTACTGTGAACATTTTGCAGTCAAAAGTTGACTCACTTTAAAAGAACTACATCCATCAACAGGCCTTGTGTGATACACTATGTGATGCATTTTTTATACAAAATTTTTGTAAATAGCTGTTTGAGTTTGACACTACAGTGCACTCAACAACTTACTCAATGTTGCTATGTTCAAAATGTGTGACACTTTATGAGTTGAGAGATTGCACTTTTAATCATTGATTTTAAGGGAAGATGCAGCTGGCTAATAACAGGAATAAGTTAAGAAAAAAATGGCTTTGTGGGTATTGAGAATTATAGGTAGGCCCTACATAAAGACAGCCTACGTAAATAAGGGGTACTGTGTGACACTCGCGCTCAGCAAGGCCCTATAAATTAGGTAATTTCTGTTAATTATCATGTCTTTGCATGTTTCTTCTCTCGAAAAAACTTGCTGTTAACAGGTATTGGGGTTGGGGGGTTGGGAGGAGCTTATCGATTCAAAAAGTGCATACAAGTACGACGTGACTAACACATGTCGGGCAGCATGAATCGGTCTTGTAGGGTCAGCTAAAGGTCAGCACACATGCGATCTGATTGGTTGGCAAGAACCCAAGATCTTTCTTAACTTTTTCCTGTTAATAGCTGGCTACATCTTCCTTATATGTTGAGTTATCACCAATGACTGTGTGAACATGTATTATAAATGTACATGTACTATTCTCTCTGTTCAGACCACCAGCAAAAAGTATATTATTTTGTCAAACCTGATGTCATCCATCTCAAGTTACAAAAGTTACATCCACTATTGCCCAGATGGTGAAAGTATTGTTTACATTTCAAGCACAGTGTAGTAAACATGATCTTGATCAATTGACTTAGAGCAATCCTATCCTGTTCTTATTATTACTGTACAGGTTAACAGTTGCCTGCCCTTTTGAACTCTTCCTGTGCCAAACATGGGACTCTCCCTCCTGGCTCTAAAAATTTTGCTGATAATAAACTTCCCCCTTTTTTAAACCTTGTTGATTTCTTGTAAATATTTTGATTATCTATGACTCAATAAAACATACAAATAAAAAAAAATAAGTTTTCAAAACAATGGGTAGCAAATTTGGATGGATAGGGATATTTACATCTTACAGGTACTATGTTGTAGTGGCATCGTCGACAGGCCTTCTGTCGAAAAGCTTGTCGGAGGAAAACAGTATTTTGATTAAAAGACGATTATGTCAACAGAGAATTTATCTTACTGACAACAACACACAGGGTATCAAAGTAATAAATCAGGACCTAACAATGTCATCTCAGCAGGCATTCACTTCTCAAAGCAAGCATTTTTTTCTTTCTCACGCTTGCAGAAGGTTATAGACCATTGTTCTGAGTGTAATCTACACCATAAGAATCTTGGTTCCCCGGAAATTGACGATGTGGTCAAGCCCTGGCATGCAGTGAGCCCTGCAATTGAAAGTCCAAAGTTCAAAATTCCAAAAGCTGCTTTCAATAGTGATGTCAGTCATCATTAGGGCCCCCTGGCAGGCTAATTATCTCCTGCAGTATGTAGCCACAATACAGGTGTATTTAAACATGTATACAATGTAGGTACATGTACACTGTATGGTGGTGTAAGACTGTCTAATATGAATTCAATGTCCCAATTTATCTGAGCATTGTTTTGTCGACAGCTGTGTATGTCGGCTAAATATTTGAGGTGACATGTCGAAAGAGAAATTTCCATTTGACGACGGCACTACTACATGTATGTTGTGCAGCAAACTTGTTTGATAATTTTATTTTTGCATCCTCTCACATAAAACAAACAGATCTCAAAACGGACAAGTTACGAACAAACAAATAACAACAGTAAAACTGATACTATAAAAGTTATCAATGGAAAGCAAACATTGTACTTCCAATCACATGTACATGTACTGTACATTATCAATGGATTGATAAGTTCACTGCTCCAAGAGTAGGTCTACATCAAGGGGAGACAAATTTCAAAACACAACAACACTGCTAAATGTAAAAAGGCACAAAAAACAGCTCCAAATTCTGTAGATAATAGGTATACAAAGTAATTCTGCACAATTAAACGTCTCAGACACAATCACTCATATGTCCTTGGTAAGGTAATACAGCAATTAGCGGGTTCAGTAATTTCATCAGTTCATAAAAAAAATGCAGGTAAGTCCAGCAAAAAGCCAGAAATCAAGGGCTTGTACAGTAATAATATGTGAACGATCAGTTTTTGAACAAAAGCAATATTCACTTTTGAAGTGGTTGGCATGTGTGATCTTGGCTAATCTGAGGATCTGAGGAATACACACATCCGATACAGGCCTACAGTATACAAGTCTTGAGCTGTATAGCTTCGCACATCTTTTCACTCACGACCACTAAATTGAAATAGTTACACCACATGTTAACGCATGATTTTCAATTTAAATTCAGAGGCAGTGTACATATTCTTATGACGTGCCTGCTAAGCCTAAATATCACAGGTATCATTTCCAATTAGATGGGCGGATGGTAGTAACTCAAACAGAACACATGTAAACTTGTAAATATCAATGAGTCAAGCTTGGATGTGCTGGTGGTACCTTTCATGTGTGGGATGGATAAAGCATTCGTAGTAGGGTCCATGGTTAAAGGGAAGGAGCCAGATCGGAAGCAGTCAGCAATGTTCAGTGTTGTGTCCGAGACCAAGGCCACCTCAAAAGCCAATCTTTCCTTAGGGTTTGTGCAGGTGACTCGGACCGAGACCGGGACCGAGGCCTCCCAAAACCCA
>JZLH01S0192574.1:10766-25766 GCA_001188425.1 Eucidaris tribuloides | reverse complement strand
ATCAAGGGCATAGTCTTAGCTTTCAAATGCTTTTGTTCTGTTCAGGTTGCTTGTTTTAATCCTGAGATATGTTCAGTTAACAACGAAAAGGTAAAATCACAAATGTGCCACTTTTACTGCAGTCGATAATAGCATCAGGCCCTCTTCCCGTAAAAGTGACACAATTGTAATTCCACCTTTTTGTTGTTTACAACATATCTCGAGATTAAAACAAGTAAATTGAACAGAACAAACAGCATTTGAAAGCTAAGACTTTGCCCTTGATGTTGACATAAACATATGTCACCGCAGTATTTTCCAACTGTCAAAGAGGGTGCGTTTTACTTGAACAATTTTTTCAGACGTGCTGCAGCATATCTCAAAAAAAATGTGCAAGTAAAAAGCACCCTCTTCGGCAATTAGAAAATATTCTTGTGACATGATGCCAACATTAACGTCAAGGTAAAGTCTCACCTTTCAAATGCCATTTGTTTGGTTCAATTTGTTTGTTTTAATCTCGAGATATGTTGTAAAAAACAAAAGGGTGGAATTACAAGTTTCTCACTTTTACAAGGGACTGTAGTAAAAGTGGCACAATTGTGATTTTACCCTTTCTTATTTAAATTAAGATATCTCAAGATTAAGAAAAGCAAATTGAACAAAACTAATGGTATCTGAAAGCTAAGACTATACTCTTAACGTTGACGTAAGCATCATGTCACAAGAGTATTTTCTAATTGCCAAAGAGGGCGGTTTTCACTTGCATAATTTTTTTTGACACACTATAGACGTATAAAAGCCTATACACGCATATAATTTTGTCAACCCCATGTTTGGGGCTAGAAAGCAAGCTATGGTGATTTCTACAATATAAACCATTCTTTTCGTTGGACTACACACTAAAAAATAAAGGTGCGCACAACGTGCAACTTTGCGGAAATAGGTGCAGAGCATTTTCTGCCGCGGTAGTCGAGCAATTCTGCACCTTTCACGGCTGAGCGCTCGCCCCACTCCATGTTTGCAAGTTTGCACCTTTTTGGTGTGCACTTATGCAAATTTATGGATGTTTTCTTTTCCGAAGCCTGGTGTGAACTACTTCTACCATCTGTTTCTATCAATACAATTTCAATACGGAAGATGTAACTTGCATACATTATACTATTTTCTATGTCGGACAAGCTCAGACAAGCTTTCAGGTTGTCAAAACAACCTTTGTTTAAAAGGTATGCATGGAAGTTGAATATATTACGAAAACGGCGTATAGGTCCAAAGTTTGCACTTTAAAGGATGAAAATAATGCACCTTCGGCTTCAACACTATACAATTATGTGAAAATACACACCTTCACGGCCAGCGTGTTGGCCAAGTGGGTAGAGCGTCCGTCTCAGAAAGTCGCAGGTTCGAGCCCCGGTAAGGTCATATTTGTACGAGTTTTTAAATATATGTAAATGTTAATTCATAAAGTGTATTATAACGTAAATACTATAAATTGCACTGGAATGAACGTAAATTGCGGTTCACACACAAAAACACACAGTTTGCAAGAAAAAGAAGAATATTTTTTATTTTCTATGGTGCAATTTTGCACCTTTCGGGTGCAACTTTGCACCTTTCAGAAAGGTGCAAAGTTGCACTTTTAAAGGTGCTCCCAGTGTGACATTGGCCTGCACCTTTAAAGGTGCAAAGTTGAGCCTATTTTTCTTAGTGTGTATAGACCACTTACCAGCGCAGAAAGTTCCATGACATTTAATGCGGCGACAATTCCTCCGACGATTAATGCATGCACGAACCTAGTTTCGGTTCCAGACCATGCGACTTTTTCCATCCCTAGAATACTAATATCACTCCCTGTCCGATTTTTCTACCTGTAAGAAATCCACCCCAGAAAACTAGTCTTAATTTAAGACAGTTAACTGATGATAGTAGGCGTAATTTCTCCAGGAAATAGGATAAGTTCTTGCGTCTGGAAGCCAGACTAGCACGAACCCTACCCATAACCCCAATCCTTATTCTAAGCCAATCCCATTCATTAACCCTAACACTATTCTGAACCGGAAACCCAACGGCAACACAACCGTAGGTCTTTGTCTTTATAGATATTGTTACGTGGGTAACTGTCGCCGGAGCAAATGTCGGGTCGCCTCTGAAAAGTTAGTGGGTGGGTCGAAAGAAATGAGATCTTCGCATCGTAGATATAATATCCGGAGGGTCCCCCCCCCACACACACACACACGCACAAAACAATAACTTAATGATAATTAATAGGTCGATAAGACAAAATTTTGGTCAATCTGGCTCAAAGTATTCTATTGTCACCCCAGACATCAGAAAACAACAGCATACCTACTGAAAATGTTGATAGTGGCAAGTCATAATGTTGAAATTAAATTAGATCGTCTATCGGTATGTACACTACCTATGGGAAATCTCGGGGTGTGCCCCCTCCCCCCCCCCCCTCTCCGCAATTGTACATTTTGAGTAATTTCTCGAAAGTGGGAAAGTTTCAGAGCGAACTATTTTCAGGCTATTAATAGATCATATAGGTGTATCTACAAAAATATATTGCAGAGAATTTCATTCTTTACCACTTACCAAAGCTAAAACTTGGGCTTTAAAGTTTTATATGGACTAAATCTTCCATATTTGATTTATCACCATTCAAAAGTCCTTCATCAAGGAGGTCTTTTTGGATTATTTCATCCCACATGGTATAGATAAGCGATTTCTTCGCCGCAGCTTATCTCTACAGTGCGTACTAAAAAAAAAAATTACACTTTTGAAATGGCCCCCAAATTAAAAATTATGTTGAATTTTTGGAAAATTTCCTTATATATGGAAAGCTGAAAGTCTCTCCTATCATATGACACTAAAAAGTCGGAAATTGTTTCATGCTTGAGTAAGCACTGCCCACTTTTGTAGCGGACATGAAAATTTGGTTGCGCAGGAATTAGCAATTCATTGTAACAGAAGATACAAGCTCTCTTTAATTATGTGTGGGGCTAGCTGGGGATTGGGATATGTAAATTAAATATCTTTATGAATGAAAACATGGAAGACTACCGTATTAGGGTAAAGGGGTAGTTGGTACCTGGTAATGGGGTGATGGGGTGGTGGGATGTGGCGGTGTAGGGGTGATGGGGTGGTGGGATGTGGGGTGTAGGGGTGGTGGGATGTGAGGGTGGGTGGGGGGGGGGTGGGGTGTAGGGGTGGTGGGAGAGGTGGTGGTGTGTTAGAATAACTTAAACCCCCACCCCCACCATCCCCACATCTTACCACCCCACATCCCACCACCCTGTGACCCCCATTACCCCATACCCCACTACCCCTTTACCCCAATACAGCAGTCTTTCATGTTTTCAGTCACTAAGATCTTTAATTTACATATCTCAATCCCTACCTAGCTCCACACATCAAAGAGTGTTTGCATCTTTTGTTACAATGGATAGCCAATTCCTGCGCAACCTAATTTTCATGTCCTTTACAAAAGTGGGCAGTGCTCACTCAAGCATGAAACAATTTAAGACTTTTTGGTGTCATATGAAAGAAAAGATTTGTAGCTTTCCATATATATAAAAAAAAATCAAAAATTCGAAACAATTTTTTATTTGGGGGCCATTTCAAAAGTGTAAAGTTTTTTTTTGAGACGCACTGTAGAGGGGCGACAAAGGAAGTTCTAAGAATGGACATTTATTTCGTAAAATTTATTTTTAAAAAAAACGGCCATAGACTGTCAAAACAGTTCCAAGGGTGGCATTGTGAAAAATATCAAGAGAAAAAAGAAAAGGGTGCTATGGTAAACTGGAACACTTGTTAGACAGCGTTTATGCAGTGATAATGAAATAAAGATAATGAAGAGAAGATGGAAATGTATTGGGCACACCTTAAGGGGAACATGCAGGCATCTGTGATATCATTGACATGGGCACCAGAAGGGAAGAAGAAAAGGGAGAGACCCAAAACAACTTGGCTGCTCACCGTAGGGAAAGAAAGAAACCAGGTTGGATAGAAGTCATGGGCAGAAGCTAGAGCTGTGGCAGCTGATAGGTCAGAATAGAGACGTTTAGTGGAGGCCCTATGGGCCACTGGGCATCTGGAGGATAGGTCTAGATCTAGGTTTATGCAGTGATACAAGACGATAAACCTGCACCTTTACCCCGTTTTACCCTTTAAAACCAACCTCCCAATGCAAAAATTACTGAATGGTATTCATCACAAAATTATTAATCATTCAGGTTCCAGAATGGGACACTTACGACTGCAGTTTTACAGGATTAACCATTGATGAATGCGATGAGGCCAAACGAAATGCTAGCGTCCCCCAAGAGTCTGATGGTAGCCTGGAGTTCGAACAATGTGTGAAATACAACGTGTCAGGAGTGGGATTTTGGCCTGGGATGGATCCATCCAACTATACTACTAACACAACCGAACCTATCCCGTGTGATGAAGGATGGGAGTATGATGACAGCCAGTATAAATCGACAACTATGTCTGATGTAAGTAGCGGGAGATATAAATGAAAATCATTTATTTAATTTTATTCAAACTTAGGGGAAACTACAGAAACTTGGGTATCAAATTAAACGATATGACCATTTTTCGACAACTTCCTCAAGAAGATCAATTGGACCTCAATTGAGACAGAATAAAATATCATTGCTGGAAAGAAGACAATGTCCCACAGTGTGTTCACAGTGTGTTCACACAGTCGGCTAGGTGAAAACACCCGAATTTAACAGTGTAAAGATGATTTCACATGGTGGTGAGGTTTTTCACAGAGTGTTCACATAGTGATGTTCTGTTTCACACTGTGAATTGATGATTCACAATGTTCGCTCGAATTTAACACAGTGATGAGATTTCAAACTATGTTCACAATGTGTTTACACTGTGTTCACATTGTGTTTCACACTTGGGACACTGTGTTCTTTCCAGCAGGGAATGTTCCATACTGGAATTTAAACAGCCTTTATTGTGTGATAAAATGCCCATTGCGCTTGGATCACATTACACATTTAAACCACGTTTAGATGACGAGGTATATGATAAGGTAGTGTACGTTTGCATATAGGCCTACTGTATAATTTTAATAATTATCCAATTCTAATCATGCTAATGAATGTAAAGTGATTGAATGGAGGATCGAGACTTTGAACTAGGAATAAAAAAATAAAGTAACTCAATTGCTGAAAATATATATATATATGTATTTTTTTTTGTTCTGGCATTACAATCAGTTCGATCTCGTTTGTGGGAAGGAAGCAAGGACTCAAATTTCCCAGTCGGTTTTCTATGGAGGTTACCTAACCGGATCAATCATATTCGGCATATTGGGAGACAAGTAAGTAGATTTCAACCAAGACTATTTTCTTTTTAATTTTATCTACACAGTCCCCGAATCTACGGTATGATTGGTCTAGTGACTGTCATATGCAAAGATTGGGATTAATGACTGTCATGTGCAAAAAGATAGAGATTGTTGACTTACTACCACTGATGTTGTTTGCGAAACTGTACACACACACACACACACACACACACACACACACACACACACACACACACACACACACACACCACCGCTCACACACACACACACACGACACACACACACACACACACACACACACACACACACACACACACACACACACACACACACACACACACACACACACACACACACACACACACACATACACACACACACACACACAACGCATACACCAAAGTTCGAGCATATGTACGTACATGCATGCATACATACACGCATACACACATACATTCAGCATATAAACCTTATACACATACATACATACACATATACATAAATACATACATACATACATACATACATACATACATTTTACATACATACTTGTACATTTATGTTTATAATATCCTTCTTATTCATATAGGTACCGAATTCGTTGGTCCATCCAGACGATATATTGCAGGGGTCGTTATATGTTTCCCCTTTGCTGCAGGCTACATGTTTCTGGCTGTTTTGGCGTATTTCATTCGCGAATGGCGGATACTACAGTTGGTCGCTACCTCTCCAAACGTTATTTTCTTTGTGTGTGTTTTGTAAGTTAGTGTGTTGTATCTCATATCTCTTTAGTTGGATAATATGTAGGTATGTGGTTAATAGTATTATTCTACTCGGTGTAAATCTTTAATTATATAGTCATATCGATATTTACAGTTATAAAGATATAAACTATTTCAATTTAAACGAAAGAAGCATTTAATCATCAATTGAATCACTTAGTTTGAGACAGGACATCTAACTTCTACAAGACCGTAGATTCTCTCTTCGAACTTTCCATTATGCATTATTACCGACTGAGGGGTCTATAAATTGTGAAGTAAAAACGTTGCGCTGTAGTCACCCAGCGTAGCTTGGTAATTTTAACCCCCCCCCCCCAAAAAAAAAACAAAAAACAAAACAAAACAAAAACAAAAAAAACAGTAGGTCGCAGGTTCAAATCCAGTTGTGTCATTGATTTCCGAGCTAGTAAAAAAAAATCAGGTATTTCATCCATATGCAAAACTTTTGAAATATGATGTACTGATGTGTTATAGAAATTTAGTACTATTACACCAATTACGTTTGACATTTTTGATTAATTCGAAATATTTATCTTTTATCAGTTACTACTTATTTAAGCACTTGCTGTCTTTTCTTTTATTTTAGCTTTATGCCTGAGTCGGTTCGTTGGTTGATATCTTGCGGTAAATACGAAAAAGCAGAGAAAACCATCGTTAAAATTGCCAAAGTCAACAAGGTTACGTTACCAGAAGAAATATTTACGAAGGCTTTTAAGGAGGAACAGGTGTGTATGAATTAGTATTTTTTAACAGTAATATTTCTTACAATCACGGTAACGACAACAACATTACAACAACAATAACACCAAAAACAACAACAAGCCGTATACTAGGGGTCTATTGCATAAAACTATAACCAGAGAAAAACTCTGGTTATTTTAACCGGAGTTTTTTATAACGTAAAATGAATGGTAAATCAACCGGAGTTTTCATAGTTAATCAGAGAAATTTCTCCGATCAAACATTTTTTATGCAATAGGCCCCAGGTGTCAATGTGCCCGTACGATACCCCGGGTAGTTATAGCACAATGTATGTATACAATGTGTACTATGTGTATTTTGTGTACACATAATCCACAAAAGACGTACGAGGGATTGGGGGGGGGGGGGCTGGGGCATACATAAAAAACATAGTGGTTAATCAGGAAAATTACAGCCTGACTACTAAATTATATTTCTTTCAAAACCACATTTAAAGGGGTTAAGTTTATAGGAAGTAAGCCTTAGCAAAAACTGCATTTTTTCATGTTGAATGAATCAAAGAATATCATTTTCCCTCACACCATTCTGTACAAGCGTTTTAAAGCTAGAAAATCTTCTTCTTTTTTTGCAAATCTCGGATAACACAACGTTCTGCTACGTGTAAAAGCCATGACTATTGAATTTAAAGATCAGTAATTATGTAAAATTTAAATAAGGCTCAAAACATTTAATACTGTGTAGCTTATGTACGTCAGGTTTAGTTCATCCAGGGAGATCTTTCTGGTCCAACAGTATTACTTCAATATTTATGTACTGGCTTATATATATTAATCTGCATGCGAACTGATGCATAAGATTGTCGTGTATGAAAATCGAGAATACCCACGCATGACAAGAGTATAAAGGTAGCGTAATTATTTTTATGAGCTTTTTACAATAATTCAGTTCAAATTATAAAGCTATAATAACAATAAAAATATCCAGCTCCTACAAAATTTGTCAATGGTATTTTCTGTTATAAATTAGAATTTGATTTTACGTAGTTGTCTTACACTCTCTGTACTGTACTACCACTTTTCCAAGCTATCACAACGCCCTTTCTTGTCATTAGAACTTCAATTTTCGATTCACTTCCTCAGTGTAAAAAACAATGGCAAAAGGGTACAGGGAGACAATGATCACAGACAATCAAATGAGAACAAACAGATATAAACAAATAACAATGATGAGAAACACATCCAGTAATCCGGAATTAAAATGAGAGGGGTGCGGCCAAAAGAGTAAGTAATCATTAAAACATGCTTACCCTATACAGTTTGGTGCATTAAAGTTCTGTACATAACAAAACGAACATTACATTGAAACATAATTATACATGTATATTCAATATACATCCAATGTCTACAAGTACGTTTTAGCATACATTTAGCTTTCAATTACTGGTGCCTTATTCATTCCGACATCTATAGACAAAACATTTTATTGGTCTCTATTGGAAAATATTGAAGAAGATTGTTTTATAGTTATATGGTAGCTTATTTCACACTAAATGAGCTTGATAAAGAAGTAGATTTGTGCATCAATTAGGTTCTTTGGAGAGGTGGGTGGGAATTGGCCCAGTGATCCACAATAGGTAAAATAAAATTAAATTTGGTAAAAAGGTCAAATTTTCGATGATACGACATTTGTTCCGGCGACAGAAGACAAAGATTTAGGGTTAGGGTTGCCATTGGGTTTCCAGCTCAGAACAGGGTTAGGGTTAGTGTTTGGGTTAGGGTTAGGGTAAGGGTTAGGGTTGAGGTCAGGGTTAGTGCATGAATAATCGTCCGGGCAATTGTCGCCGGAGCTAATGTCGGACATTCAAATTTTCAGCCTGTTTGTTTTCATGTACCTACGCAGGACCAGGTAGAAAATAACATTTATTTAAGGTACGCCCT
Source organism: Eucidaris tribuloides (assembly GCA_001188425.1). Lineage (NCBI taxonomy): Eukaryota > Metazoa > Echinodermata > Echinoidea > Cidaroida > Cidaridae > Eucidaris > Eucidaris tribuloides. The sequence goes on along the minus strand of JZLH01S0192574.1, from coordinate 17,037 downwards.
TCTCATGTCATTGCTGCCCACATGTACACTCATGCTTATAATTATGGAATACTTAAAAAACATTTTAGAAGTTGCCATTTTTCCGTGAACGGTACGTCTGGGATCAATATTTGTTCACCCCAGGTGAAACAATTATAATCCAAGTATTTCAGGAATTTTGATCATTTTGTAGCGTCCGACTCGACACTAAAACCTGTGTTTATAAAGGGCGGTGTTGTTGTTGTTGTTTAGTCACGTGGTGGTTACGCGCGTTATTAGACTTGTAACAGATACTATTTTGATGTTAATTTAGTGATAAATGACATTAGATCAAAATTTATCAGTTTTCTGTGTTGTTTTTTAATTACTTTAATTTAATGCTTTTCCATGATTTCTTGTGGATTTTTAGAAAAATAAATATATAATTGTACTTTAGTTTTTACTACAGTCATCTCATGAAATCCAAAAATTGCTTCAATTACTGCGTTTTTGTGAAATAAAAACTTGTCTTGAAAATTATGGACGATAAAGGAGAAAGAACTTTAGTATCAACAAAATATTCTATAATTATGAGCAGGAGTGTACAAAGAATGAAAGAAACCTCACATTTCCGGTGTAATGGTTTGTTTCCAATACCTCTGTAGGAGGCGGAACGGAAGGAGCATAACCAGTCAGGATTGGACCTCTTTCGTCCTCGTAACGTGTGTTCACGCACCGTCATCGTGATTTTTAATGGGTTTGTACATGTACCCTATCATAGCCTTGTAGAAATATAATGATCAAACTCAAGCAAGGAAATCAATCATAAGTAACTCCGTTTTGGCTGACTGAAAGTCAGATTGGTTTTGTTATGACAGGGATGATGGTTCCAACTCTGCTGATTCTTTTTCTTCTTCTTCTCCTCCTCCTCCTCCTTCTTCTTCTTCTTCTTCTTCTTCTTCTTCTTCTTCTTCTTCTTCTTCTTCTTCTTCTCCTCATTCTTCTTTTCATTCTTCTTGTACTTACTATGATGATGATGATGATAATAATATTAATAATAATAATAATGATAATAATAATAATAATAATAATAATGATAATAATAATAATAATAATAATAATAATAATAATAATAATAATAATAATAACAATAATAATAATAATAATAATAATAATAATAATAATAAACATTATAATCATCATAATCATCATCATCATCATCATCATCATCATCATCATTAGTGTGGAAAACGTTTGGCCTTGACATCTGATAGACGGAAGGTAACTCTAACCAATCTACTGTTACTTCCGATCATCTATTAGCCTTAATGTACAGTAGTGTCAAAAATGTGTTTATTGTAAGACGGAATAATGTGTATCTCATAAAATTGCAACCAGATTTAGGGTAAATAAACGGATATGGACTAGTCGTAACTCCCTCATTGAATTGAATTGAATTGAATTGAATTGGAATCTATTGTCCACAACGGATATTTGAGTTTCACTGGTTTACAATAATTGTTTACAATGTTACAATACAAATATGTTGATATTACATACAATATACATGTACAAATAAAATCTAATGTTCAATTTCAATTATGTTCAATTTGGATTCGTATAGATTATGAATGAAATAATAAAAACCATAAGTATAATGCAAAATGATTTCAGTCTTATCAGGTCTCATTGATTCTATAATTTTTATTATAACCTACAAATATGATTTGATACCATTGCATTTTTTTTCACCAGAACGCTTTAACTTCCCACTGTGAAACCCACGACCTGTTCTATGGTAAATAAGTTCTTGAATTACACGTGCACCAAATGCCACCCGTAAAAAGGGGAAAAAAAGTTAGAACGAATACAGGAAATATTTTCAAAACCTTGTGACAGATTTGTTCAATTTCATTTTAACTGTTTCAATGCAAGCAACCTTAGTGTTTAGCTTTCGTTCACTCCCGTAGTCTTTCTTAAACACCACCCAATCACAGCTATACCCCGTTTTTCATCGGTATGCAATACACTACACATCTACGCCTGTCCACTTATAACCCCCACTTATCTACTTATAAAGATAAGAGAACACTGTACTATAATGAGGTGGCAATGTGAGCCCGGAACCCTTTTTGGTGCTGGATTAGTTTCATTTTTAATATATTGCCACTGCTTCCCGACCAATGAAGGATTTCTGTAACAATTTTGTCGCATCTCGTAGGATGGTCATTGCTATGGTTTACAACGGACTGTCACTTAATACATCCAATCTCGGGGTAAACGACTACGTTGCTTTCGCCATCTCGGGTGCCATTGAGATTCCCGCCTATCTCGTCACGTTATTTATCATCGAGTACTTGGGTCGCAAAGTGAGCCTTTGCGGAACTTTATCACTGGGCGGTGTAGCCTGCTTATCAACGGCATTTGTTTGTAAGAAAATTTCCAATAATTCTTATTTTTTTACTAGCAAAACCTTCGTCTTACAACAGAAATAGTTATAATCAGCTTTGACAATTTAATCCCACATGTTAATGCAAGATGAAATATGATGAAAGACGAGTTATGTACTGGTATCTGCCGTTTCATACCGAGATTCGAGCCTCATTCGGCTTTCCTATCCCCCCTCTACTTATCTATCTGTCTATCCATCTATCTATCTATCTATCTATCTATCTATCTATCTATCTATCTATCTCCCCTAAATAACGCGTACGCATACCAAAATTCACGACTGGGTGCACAATTTTATCGTGAATTTTATTTCAAGTACCTAGGTGCCTTTTCTCTAGCGGGGACGTTAATTAGTCTGCGTATCAGCCCGAATTAGTGATTAGTTCCATGCAGACAGCCAACAAACCAAACTAGAAAAGTAGGAGGAGGAGGAGGAGGAGGAGGAGGAGGAGGAGGAAGAGGAGGAGGAAGAGGAGGAGGAGAAGAAGAAGAAGAAGAAGAAGGATGAGGATGAGGAGGAGAATGGAGAATAAGGAAGAGAAAGGAAAAATAAAGAAAAGTAAATGAACAAGGGGAGAATGAAAAGACTAAATTTTAACGTTATAATTTCATTATTATGACTATTATTATGACTATCATTATTATGATTATCATGATTATGATTATGATGATGATGATGATGATGATTATTATATTGATGACGATTGTTATTAATGTTATTATTGTGATGATGATGATGATGATGATGATTATTATTAGTATCATTATTATGATCAATATTATCATCAGCATTATTCATTGTTATTATTGTTAGTATTATTAGGCCTATTTGTAATTATTATTATATTATCATGGTCTTTGTTCTATATGCCTTCTTCGTTTTACAACGTCTGTACCTTTAAGCCTTCCCCCTCGACTGACATCCCGAGCTGACATCCTGCCTCAACACATACCAAACAACTGGACAGAGATAACTCCCTCCCCTACTGACCGGATGACAACCACGTACCATGTGTGCGCCACGTGTTTTGTTGGCTGTCTGCTTGGAACTAATCACTAATATAAAACAGGCTGATACGCAGACTAGTTAACGTCCCCGCTCGAGTGGCACCTAAGTACTTGAAATAGAATTCACGATAAAATGTGCAACCAGTCGTGAATTTTTGTCGCAAATTTCTCCGCCAATATTCACGACTAACTCTGCGAAATCGCGTGAATTTTTGTCGCAAATTTCTCCGCCAATATTCACGACTAACTCTGCGAAATCGCGAATCTCGTCGTGAATATTGTCGCCAATATTCACGACTAGTCGTAAATTTCGTTGCGAATGTGTTTGCCAATATTTGCGACAAAATTCACGACTCGTCGTAAATATTGGCGAAGATATTCGCGACTAAATGTGCGTTAGTCGTGAATATTGGCGCCGATATTTGCAACTAAATGTGCGTTAGTCGTGAATATTGGCGCCGATATTTGCAACTAAATGTGCAATATTGCAGAGTTAGTCGTGAATATTGGCGAGGATATTCACGATTTACAATGTCCCTTCAGGGCCACCATAGATCTGTCAACTCAAACAGGCCCGATCAAACGAATTTTAGGCCTTTTCGGTCCAGTTCGGCCAGTAATCGGGGTCAATCTACCATGATCGGCGTTCGTCTACCTTGATTGGCATCGTTCTGGTTACCTACTCGAGTATGTTTAACATGCCAAAAACATTCGAGAAGGAGCCAGAGCGTTGTCTATCACACCGATCAAGGTAGATTGACCCCGATTACCTTTAGTCCGGTAGCCAAATCCAGATTTTTGGCAGGACCTTGTTTTAGGGTCTATAGTGTTTTTCTTTGCAGATTATGCTTCCTAGGACCATCAGTTTGAACAATCTGGAAACTGACACTCTGTCAGCCTTGAGCAATTTGAGATATGCGCAAAAAACAAAATGGCCGCCAAAATGCTCGATTTTTGTATAGAAAACTATAAAAGCGTATGTTTGTTTTAGTAACGGACTACTAGATGTGTATATTTTTAGCAGTAATTCACCCTAGACAAGACTGGTGGCATTGTTTTATCATAGATGACGTGTTAATTTGCATATTTCCAATAAATCACTATGTTAGTCTTAGTTCCAGACCCTACAACTTCCCCTTCCTCCAAATAGACATATTGCGGCCATGTGAGCACCAGTGGCCTGTAATGTCGGGCCGATTTACACTGAACCAACACATTAATCTTAGTTTAATGTAGTCGGCTGATAACAGTAATTTCTTTAGAATAGGATGAGCTCACTTTGTCAGTCTTGAGCCATTTGACATATTCTGAAAAAAACAAAATGGCCGCCCAAATGCCCTATTACTTGATAGAAAAAAAACTAATTTGGTTGTGTATATTTTTAGAAGTCCATTGCTTAAGACAAGTCTGTTAGTGTTGTATCATAACTGATGTTAATTTACCTTATTTAAAATCAATCACTATGTTAGTGTTACTTCCAGACCCTGCGACTTTATCTTTCGCCGAATAGACGAACAGTGGCGCGGCCGGGTGAACACCCGAAGCCCTGCGTTCTGCGATGTCCGGCAGATGTAGCCTCCCCTCAACACATCATTAGTCTTACTTATTATGATTCTTACAACCATTAATTAGAAAACAATCTTAAAACTGTCACTCTGTCAGATTAAGGTATGCACAAAAACAAAATGAAATGGCCACCATAGAATACATTTTTTTGATGATGAATCGTAATGAATGACAGCGTTTAATAATAGGTTATTCTTCAAAAGAATCCTAAATGCGTATATTTCTCTAAGTCCATTACCTGAGAGAAGTCTGAAAGTGTTGCGTTATCTCAAGTGACTGCTAATTTTCATATTTAAAGATGGTACTCAATCAGTATTGACCAATTTGAAATACGTAGCAAGAGCAAAATGACCCCAAAATATTTTTCAACATGGATGGAGCTCCATGTTTTTACAAACACAAAATATAGTGTGGTTTTTTATTTCAATAATAGGCCATTTATTTTGTGGCTATTGAACAGCCATGAATTGAGAAAACTCTAGTGAGGTTATATGGTCACAAATGGCATACCCTCCCTACTCAAAAGTATTGCAACATACAATATAACGCATACATTTTACGTTGAAGGGGTCTTTCTAAAATGATGTCCTAACCCCGTTTATCATTAGAAAATTACATTTTCTTTTTTAATAAATCAAGAAGATACTTTCTCGTTCCTTCTCCAAGGCGGAGAGATTATTAAATACAAGCGCGCCCACGAAAGAGGGGATGGGACATAAATTTTAACTCCTTTTTTGCTCCCCGTAGGGGTGGGGTGTTTATTAACACTAGCATCGTAATTCGGTTTCAAATTACCAATAAAACGATTTTAATGGTTTGGAAAGACTTCCAGCAATCAAAAAATGTTACTATGATCCTCTGAAGGGGTCTCAGAAAGAAGACCACGCCCCTCAAAGACAAAAGTGACCTCCTATCTTCATAAGACAGTGACAAGGAGGATAAGGCTACTCATAAAAGATGATGGCTTTTTCTTCGCATCATTATATCCAGTGTACCCAGAAGTTTCATGACAGTAAATTTTAAGATGTTTACAATAGTAAACTGCCTTTAGAATAGAAAAAGAGTAAGAAATTATATCTTACAGAGGTCTTGTTTAAAATATGGTGCGTTTCCTTCTTACCACTGTCTTATGAAGATAGGAGGTCACTTTCGTCTTCAAGGGGCGTGGTTTTCTTTCTGAGACCCCTTCAGAGGATCATAGTGACATTTTTTGATTGCTGGAAGTCTTTCCAAACCATTAAAACCGTTTTATTGGTAATCCGAAACCGAATTACGATGCTAGTGTTAA
>JZLH01S0192552.1:49244-65706 GCA_001188425.1 Eucidaris tribuloides | reverse complement strand
ATGAAAAATGGGGTAAAAATGAAGCTAAATTTGTTATTTTCACATTTATTACATAACTTTTACATAATTTTGTAAGCCAGGGTACAGTGCTAAAAAATAAATAAATAATTCAACAAAATGGCGGATTTCTAGTTGGTACCCCAGGGTACCAAATACTGCATCAAATGTTCCTTGTGACAAGTATATTTCCCATGTTTCGTTCTTATTTTCAGGGGTTGGTTAGCCAAATGTGTCATCCAGGCTCAGGCTGCGTCACCTACTTTCACCCACGTCTATGCTGCTTTTGTTGCCATCATGAACACAAAGGTAAATACACTCTAACCTGCTCTAGCGACCACCTGTATAGAAAGACCACAATTTTGTCTCCCTTAAAAAATATCTCATTGAAATGTGTAGTACAGTGTACTAGTAACTGATCTTAAAGACCATTTTTCTTGTCTTCCTTGTGTGGTTTTTATGGTTTCACTGTACATTCAACCAGAGCTGCTGAGTCCATGTCGCAAGTAGGGGTTAATAATGATTATAAGAGCCTCAAGTAATACAAAATATAATCATTCAAATTACAGTATAATTATACACATATTCACTTTATATTTTTTTGCAACTTTAAACTGAATTAAATATTTTACCCAATACTGATCAGTATTCTGCAAGCTTGGATAAATTTTGTTTTTAGCAGGACTCTAACTTGACATTTAATCCAGTTGCATTTTTCTCCCCTGTTGTTCATCCACAGTTTCCTCAGAATGGGGAGTTGGTGTTGCGAAGACTTATTGTCAACTTCAAGAAAGGCTATCGCCGTAGCGACAAGTCTCTCTGTCTCTCCTCTACTAGATTCATTGCTCATCTGGTCAATCAGCAAGTTGTAAGTTGTGCAGAATCAGTAATCTCAGCTTTTGTTCTACGGCAGACAAAAATTCCAAGCACATGATTTTTGTTGAGCCACCAAAGTAGAGCAAAACTAAGGGATTATTAGCAGTATCTCCGTTTGTCTGTTGTCAGTGTGCAACATTTGTGAAATTTTAAGAACTTGTGTAAACATTTGGCTGTTTATAACCAAACTTGGGTGATAAATATTTTACAGGGATCTCAATGAGGTCATGTCTGTAGGTCAAAGGTTAAATGAAGTCAAATGTTAAGATTTACATGCAAGTTTCCTCTGGTGTTGGTAACTTTCTGACCATAAGCCCATTTGTAATTTATTTTGATGGTAGATGCCTTTCAGGGACCTCAATGTGGAGGTCTAAGGTTGTGTATGTAAAGTTTAAAGGAGGTCAAATGTTAACCCGTTACCTCCGAGATTCTGAAAATCCCATAGAGTTAACACAGGGCACATCCAGTTCCTGTAGCCAACGGGTTGAAATATAGCTTCAAGTCTCAACTGGGGCTGGTAACTTTGCAACCATTAGCACATTAGTAACAAAACTTGGACGGCACATGTAGAAACCCTATAGGGACCTCAATGTTATATTGGCGTCAAAGGTCACATAAGTAGGTCGGAGGTCAATTGTAACATAATGGGTTGAAACACATTATGGCTATCGCCCGCCTTGTTTATCTTCCTAAACTCAAAGTTTCTGTGTTTTGGTAGTTTGCTTAATTTAGGTTATGTTTGCAAAGTATCCAATGGTATACTGTACAACTAATGTACAACTAACATAAACCAAACAGTTTAGCATGTAGCTATAACTACATTGCCACAAGTATGTGCAGAATGGGTGGCCGATTTTAATTCAAAATTATGTTGATATAATGTCAATGTGAAAAATGTATTAGATTGGCAGGTCAACACATAAAATCATCACAATGGTACATGTCGTAGGACAATAAAATAAAGAAAAACATATTTCATTGGTACTTTATACTGCTATATTGTTATCTACATTGAGTAAGATTTCCTTTTGAATTTTTCAGGCTCATGAAGTGCTGTCACTAGAAATTCTCACCCTCTTGCTGGAGCAAGCAACAGATGATAGCGTTGAGGTGGCCGTGGGGTTCATGAAGGAGTGCGGCCAGAAGCTGTCTGAAGTGTCACCTAGGGGAGTACATGGTAAGTCAGAAACAAGATTGTGATGTCATAGGATAATGTCATTCATCTGTTGTTGGATATCTGCTTACCATCCTCCAAAACCACAGATAATTGGGCATCAAAGTATTATTTCCCTTGCATTTGTATTTTTCATGATACACAAGGTGTTACAAAAAAGACACGACTGTAACAGCCACATCTACCACGCAATGTCAAGCGACCATCCATGTCACTGCATAGTGCAATATCTCATCGATATTTAGCTATGATATTGTTTACCTATCTCACTCTGTGCTTGTTCCTCGGGCAGCTGTGTGGCACGACCCCGCTACGTCCTGTCACGAAACTAGAGGTGGCTCAAATATGGAGCTAGTTTTGTGATGGGGTGTAGCAGGGACGTGCCACACAACAGCCTGAAAGAGAAACATCGAGTTAGATTACTGCCAAATATCCTAGCACAACGTTGATGAGATGTTGTGCATGTGCGGTCAGTCGATTGACATTGCGTCTTAGCCGTGACTCTCAAAGTCTTGTTTCTTTTTTGTTGCTAATCAATCCTGAATTACCATGTGATGATGATGATGAGGATGATGATGATGATGATGACGATGACTGTCATGGTGATGATGATGATGATTGTAATGATAGCATTCAATATTTGTAAAGTACCATGTTATTCTATTGACACACATACAAAGATGCTAGCTTCTCAAATAGCTCAAAAACAGTATCAAGCTTTTAAGTCCATTTTGTGAGTTTCTATTCCTCCACTATTCCACATATAATATTAATAATCATCCTGACTTACCATATCCTTTTCCTTCAGCCATCTTTGAACGTCTTCGTATCATCCTCCATGAGGCAGTCATCGAGAAGAGAGTGCAGTACATGGTGGAGGTCATCTTCGCCAATCGCAAGGATGGTTTCAAGGAGTTCCCTGCTGTCATCGAAGAGTTGGACCTGGTGGAGGAAAACGACCAGTACACCCACCTCCTGACTCTCGAAGAAGACTACAACACTGAAGATGGCCTCAGTGAGTTGTCTCCTACCTTTTAAGGCTTTTAATCCCACAGGTTAACCTTTGTGTAGTGTTAAAGAGAAAGTCCACCCTGATGTCAAGTTGATTTTGATAAAGGCAGAAAATGAGAGAAGCCTATTACTGAAAGTTTGGCAAAAATCTATCAAAGAATAACAGTTACACATGTTTGAAGTTTTAATTTTGTGACATCACCAGCTCTCCCATTTGTTATGTATTATAAATTCCATGAAGTGCCATTTTCTCAGAAAACTGAAAATGATTCTACCTGTGCAATCTATATATACTCAAAAACATTATTTCATTCATGCTTCTATGAAAAAATAACACATTCAGTGATCATAAATCATTAAAAAGGGGCAATTTATGGAATTTATATCACACAAAATATGGGAGAGATGCTCGCATGTGATGTCACAAATTAAAAACTTTGAAAATTCATAACTCTGTTATTCTTTGATGGGTTTTTGCCACACTTTCATTAATATGTTTCATTTTTGTGCTTTTATTAAAATCAACTTGACGTCAGGGTGGACTTTCCCTTTAAGTATGGAGCTGTCACTGCCTGGGAATAAAAGGGTTAAAGGCAAATAACATTGTTGGAAAAAAGTCCTTATTTTGGGATAAAACAACTGTAAAATTAAGTATAGTCTTCAAGGCTTCTACAGTCTAAATTCCTTGGTCAAATGTTTATTACTTTTTGAACAATCACTATCAGTGCTCATTGTGACAAGTGAATTTGTTGTGTAGCTTTGTATAGGATCATTTGGTATTAGGGCACCAAAATAGTTCAATACCACTAATGATACTAATGTATAAGAAATATAAGTTCATGGAATTGGATAATAAGTCTGTAAGGTATTTCATTTTGATAATTCATACATATACATTTTAAGTGGTGATTGTGATTTGAATGCCATAGCTGTAATATAATGGCAGACGTTTCTGTGAAATAAAAATTAAAGTGACTGGCGTAGGAAGAAAATCCTTTCGATTTTGTGTTGTGATTTTGTTTTCCTATCCGTATTTCATATTTCTTCTCCAGATGTGTTCAAGCACGACCCAGACTACATCAATAATGAGGAGCAGTACAAAGCAATCCGTAAAGAGATTCTGGACGAGGATAGTGATGATTCCAAGTCAGGTAGTGGCAGTGGATCCAGCGAGGAAGAGTCCGAAGAAGAAGAAGAAGGTAGGCTATTCAACAAGTTATATGATGAATTATGTTGGAAAGATTGTAACTTAAAGGCACAAGTCTACAGCATAATGGAATATGCTCTCTTATGCTGGATGAATGCATCCCCTACCATTGTTGGCACGTTAGATAACATACAGAAAAAGGCTTTCAAGGTTATTGGGGTTGATGAAGCCGCTGCTCACCAAAATTTATCTATTCCAAGATTAGCAAAGCTTATCATTAGGTGTTTGTTTTACGACTGTTTTGACCTTGGATTTGGTTTGGACAGTGTGTGTATGCATGGCTAGCTATTGAGGTCGTGTTGTGCCTCGTGTGGTTGCCTTCCATACCTCGGCTTCCCAGAGAATTAAAAACACATCAAATTTTGCCAAACTCTGCCAGCACAATAAGTTGTGCAAAAATATCCACTTTTGTGATGTAATAGATTTATTCATGTGACCCTCTCTGTATTTCAAGATCGGAACTGCTGATCTATAATATTTAACAAACCTCTCAGAAAAAAAGAACCATGGGACTCAAACCTGTCATTTACTGCTTTCCAGGCAGCGTCACAACCAACCAGGCTATCCCTGATTACTGAAAGTAGTGGCGTCGTCGACAGGCCTTCTGTCGGAAAGCTTGTCGAGATAACAGTATTTTGACTGAAAGACGATATATCGACAGAGATTTTATCTTACCGACAACAACACACAGGGTATCAAAGTAATAAATCAGGACCTATCAATGTCATCTCCGCAGCCAGTCACTTCTCAAAGCAAGCATTTTTTTCTTTCTCACACTTGCAGAAGATTATAGAAACTGAGAACCATTGTTCTGAGTGTAATCTACACCATAAGAATCTTGGTTTCCCGGAAATTGACGATGTAGTCAAGCCCAAAGTTCAAAATTCCACTGCTGCTTTCAATAGTGATGTCAGTCATCACTGGGGCCCCCTGGCAGGCTGATTATCCCCTGTAGTATGTAGCCACAATACAGGTGTATTTGAACATGAATAGGTACAGTGGTGTAAGACTGCATTATGAATGTCCCAATTAATCAGACCATTGTTGTGTCGACAGCTGTGTCTGTTGCGTAAATATTTGAGGTGACATGTCGGAAGAGAAATTTCTATTTGACGACGGCCCTAACTGGAAGTGACGCAATGAAAATATCCACTATTACAGATTTTGCCGTGACTTTTTTCTCTCTTTTATTTATTTTTTAATCTCCAGAGGAAGAACAGAAGATGGAGATAGAGGATAAGACAGAGACCAACCTGATAGCCCTGCGCCGCACCATTTACCTGACCATCCAATCCAGTCTGGACTTTGAGGAATGTGCTCACAAAATGTTGAGGATGGAATTCAAACCTGGCCAGGAGGTAAAAAAAGATAAATCCTGCATTGTTTGCATCAACAGGAAGGGGATGGGGGACCCCCCCCTTCAAAGTGGGATAGAAACCATGCACACTGTTGAACCACAAATATGTCGTCCCCTGTCTTTGATGGGTCACAATATCTGTATCTAATAATAAAGTTGCATGTGACATGAAGGTCATTTTGATATACTCCAACACGCAATTTTGAGTAACAAGTCCCTACCATGGTAACACCCTTACGCACCCTGCTTATTCACTCCACTACCCTTGCTTAGGAGCTCTGATTCAAGGATTTTTCAACGGATTTTGAAAATTTGTGACATGTAGTTAGATGACACTTAAATAGTTTGAATTCAGAGTCTTCAGGTGAAATGTCAAAGGTCACAGTATATTATATATGCAAATTGGTTTCCACACAATAACGTAATGGATAGTGGACAGATTTTGATAATTGTTGGTATGTAGGTAGATGACACTAAAATACAGACCAGAGAACTAAGAAATGCTTACTGATTGCGCTAAGCAGGGACATCCATGTCCTATGAATACCAAATTTTTAGTGTTACTGTATGTTTTTTTCAGTTAACATCTTTCCAATTTTTCTCCCAATACAGAAAGAAGTATGTCTGATGATTCTGGACTGCTGTGCACAACAGAGGACGTATGAGAAATTCTTTGGATTGTTAGCACAGGTAAGTTACAACTTGTGGGCGTGGCACGATTTGTCATAATAAAAATGGTTTTGATTTACATGTATATAGCGCCTAATATGAAATACATCATCTGTCATCACTATACACCACTATTACCCCAGTCATCTGATGCTTGCAAGTCTATTAGACACAAATCTTCTCTTAACGAAGATCAGTCAAGTACTTGGCAGCCACAATAGGCACACACATTCTATTATTGCTGGGTACCTATTTATACACCTGGGTGGAGAGCAGCAAAGCAGATAAATATGTCATGCTGAAGGACATTAATACCGGGCGTTGGCCTCAAACCTGATTCGTCTAGATGATCAGGTACATGTCTTGCCAATGTTGCTAACCCCCCCCCCCGATTTCGGCAATTGCGTGTGCTGTTGCTACCAAATCTGGCAGAACAGATACTTTATCTAATAAAATGCATATTCAGTGTTTTAATATCAATTATTCATTTGCAGTAATTTCTAATTAATTATGAAATTGTATGCAAAAATTTAATGTTTATATGTAAATCAGAGAATAGAGCCTTAGTATGTTCGTTTTTGGCACAAATGTTCATGTTGGGATCAAACACAAAGTAAACAACTCAAACGAATAATGGAAACTTCGGAATTTTATATCTAGTATTGTTTTGCAGATTTTTTTTTTTTGCATTTCCTTGTCTTTTGAACTACTAATTAGGCCATAGAGAAACATGCATAATGTTACGTAGAATTTTCCAAATTTGACCAACGTGCAATGACAAATTTTAATGCAATCTAAACTGTAGGTCTGATCAACATGTATTTGTCAAAATATCAAAATGTGTGGAAGATAGGAAAAAAATGTCATGAAGCCATATCGACCAAAATTAGGCAAGCTTTACAGGGGAAAATCGGCAGATGGGTCCAATTATTCCCCCTACCCCCCCCCCCTCCGGCCTTGTGAAGATTAAGAATAACTGACACCACCCCTCCCTTCACCAAAAAAGAAATATTAATTATTGTGTCATACCTTGACAAAAAGGAGATTGAAATGGTATGTCTGGGTATTAAGTGTGCTTAAGTCTGTTTTCATGATTATGTTATGCAAATTCTGTTGTCAAATAAAAATATCTACATGTAGTGACATCTGTACCTCTGAATTGCTTGATATGGCTGCACTAATGCACTTGGATATGAGAAATCATACGTGTGTAGTTCATAAATTGATGTGTTTTATTGAATCATGGGTGTTAACAGGCTTTCTAATATACCTTGCACTTTATGTTGTTTTGTTGGTATTTCTAGCACAGGATAGAGTCATTGTGAAACATACAGTCAAACTTGTCTTAGCGGCCACCTTTCTATAGCACTCAACCTGTCTACAGTGGCCACTAAAATGATTCCCTTGAAGACAAATCATGTATTAAAGGCCAGTGATATGATTGGGAGAAATAAACAATGCCTCTAAAACCAAACTGGTTGAAAGATATACCAGTCTATACACTAGCTGGATTGTATCTCCTGGCTGGAAGGATTTGTCTTGAATTTGCTTACTAACAGAGAATGAGGCATGAACATACCAGTTCTGAGTTTCTCTCGGGGCCCCGATAGAATCAATCCCATAGAAAGCTACACAACAAATTGGTCTGTCACAAGGCATACTGATGTAAGTTCTTTTAAAATGGGTCAACTTTTAACTACAAAATTTTCACAGTAGAGTCCTTGCACAGTTTACTTGATTCTAGAATAGTTTTACCCCAAGTTGAGGAAAACTCCCAATCATGTCATTTACTTTTAAAAGAATCTGTCTATAGCAGCCACCTATCAATGAAGGCCACATTTGTTGTTTCCATGGGTGGCCACTATCGACAGGTTTCACTGTACATACAACAATTGTGATTTAACTTTGACAAGCTCTCTTTTCTCTCTGCAGCGCTTCTGCCAATTGAAACGAGAGTATGTGGACAGTACGAGGTCATCTTTGGGGAGCAGTACGAGACGTGTCATCGTCTCGACACCAATAAGCTCAGGAATGTTGCTAAATTCTTTTCTCATCTGCTCTACACTGATGCAATCCCATGGACGGTAAGTTCTTCTAAAAACACCCGAGGACTTAAAGACGCTATATAACACTGTGGAAGACCCGTTTAAAAAATTGTCAAACTTTACTATCTGACAGTGTTGGAATGGACAAATAAACACCCTAGAACACAAAAGTTTAGACAGTTATGCTGTCACTATATGTGCAGATACAAATTGGCACATTAATCATTCTCAGCCGATAGGAAAATTCTGCAACACAGCAGTCTATGGGGGAAAGTTGGAATGGTCTCTCAATGATTTTCACTTTTTTAAAGCACTTAATTATAGTTTTAAACTGCATTTTTTTCAGGGCTTCAGTTTTAGACCATATCAGAGACACTGGTAGCATGGGGAATCATGTAGCTCAGATTTTTTAAACTGGAAACATTGTTATACAGTGCCTTTAAGAGCAGAGATGCCTTTTTTCAAAAATTTCTGGATTTGTAGATTTTTCATAAAAGATGAGAGATTTCCGGAATTCCAGCAAATGGGCAAAAAAATGTATGTTTGTAGTAATATTGGGTTAAAGTTCTTTTATGTAAACTTTGGTATCCCTTTATTTTGAGCGATTTCTTTTGGTTGATTTCTTTTGGTTCTGAATGAGTTACAAGAAAATTTGGGGGCTTGTCTGGGACGTGAACCTGGAAACCAATTAGCTTTACCATACTTTGTTCTTGAAATATCTGTAAACCTGATTACCTATATGACTGAAGTGCCCAATATTCAATTAAACAGAGGATACCTGTAGAAAATACCTTTAGAAAATGGGTGAAAATACCCTCTTAGGTATGCAGCAGAAGCCACACTTCCACACTAAAAAACAAAAAGCGTGTAAAGTTATTAGCAAAGGATTACCAAGTCTTTTTTTCATGTATGCATTTTCATGTTGTGTTAGGAAAATAAACACTGCAGTAAGACCTGTACTTGTGTAAACCCAGGTTTAAAATATAAATAAATCAAACAAAAAATAAATAATAAATACAGAGATGCCAACTGTTCCTTTTTGCAGTATTTAGTAGTTTTTCTAAGTTGCAAATACTTGTGAACAATTCTATTGAAAAAAAAACCATGGAAATATTGTTTTTCAGGCCAAAATACTTGTTTACAGCCTCAGATTTTTTTTTTTATTTGTAAGAGGTTGGCATGTCTGTAAATAAATAAATAAGCAAATAAGTATTTTAAAAGAATGATAATTAATCAAATTGTTTCCATAGGTGATCGCTGCAATTCACCTGAATGAGGATGACACCACTTCCTCCAGCCGTATCTTCATCAAGATCCTCTTCCAGGAGCTATCGGAGTACATGGGACTGCTGAAACTGAATGAGAGGCTGAAGGATGCGTGAGTGACTAAAACATTTTAGCATCAATCATTAATATTTTGGTTATATATATTTGGCCCTCTTAACCCTATCTGCCCCCCCCCCCCGACAAAAATTCGCGACCATTCCGGCGTGTGAATTTTTTTGACCGCGTCACTCGCTGACTTTTTACTTTCAAGTCTTGCGCATCTTTTGAGACTAAATTCGCGACGTCCGGGTACACAGTTCCGAAGTTACACAACTTTTCGTACTTGCATGTCACACCAAAAATCGCTCAAAAACATGAAATCGTGTGTTATTTCAATGCAGATTGTGTTTTCAGCCCAAATTCAGAAATGTATGATTATTTTTACTTTTACTGATTGAAATTAACTAATTTTATGCTGTTTATGATCGCAAAAGTGTCCCCGACAAATTTAATCGAAAAAACAATAAAAAAAAAGGTCGAAAAAACATAGAAATACATAAGAAATTCATGAAGCAATAAAATACTGAAGAAATAAATTATGATTCAGCAATTTTTTTGATAGACAATTGTTAGAAATGTCAGAATGAATATTATCACCAAAAATTAGCATTCTGTGAGCTGTTTATAGGCAAACATATGATTTTATACATAAATTTGCATAATTAATTACTTAAAAAATTGAAGATAATTATTTTTCAAAAATCTAACTATACAGTCTTGGAGATTACATCCGGCTCTATGCACGAGCAAATTTTCGCGGCGATTGTGCGATCCGCGGCCAAGATCTGAAGGGGGGAGAGCCATTAGCCCCCCCCCCCCCCCCCCCCCCCCCCGGGCTATTGCAATTTCAAAAAAGCTCGGGCTAATTAGGGTTAATCCACCTTCCACCGTCTATTGTAGCCCCTATATATTTTTTGTATCACTTATTCATGCAATGTGACCTTTTTGTCATAAAATATATTAAGGTGTTTATTTTGAGTTAAAAATGCTTGTGGAGAATACATTTAGATTTAAACGTACATTGAGAATAATTGATAGTTATCTTATAATTATATAGACCGTGATGATAGTCGTTTCCAAAACTCAAAATTCCATGACACTCTGAGAAATGTTATGATTGACTATTTCTGTCATGTAATTTAGGTCAGACACCCAATTTAGAAAGACAAAAGGAATGACATAGAGGAAAAATAGGGAGAAAGCTATAAAAATAGAAAGAAAGAACCCCCCCCCCAAAAAAAAAAAAAAAAGAAAGAAAGAAAGAAGTAATCATTCATATGTTTTTATTTCCAGGACACTGATGCCATATTTTGAGGGACTGATGCCCAGAGATAACCCAGCTCATACAAGATTTGCCATCAACTTCTTCACAACCATTGGTCTGGGAGGCCTTACGTAAGTATTGAAAGTATGATATCATGCCTTTTACTGCACCCTTAACCCCCTGGGGATGATGGGCTTGTACGGTGGACATCTCACACCCAGAGACGATACTGGTATAACATGTGCACATAATAAGACAGACATTTGTTTGCAATGTAACCTTAGTTTGAGTGAGAAGGTTAGCATATTTTGTGGGCTCTGTGGAAGCCAGTGGTTTGTGAGTAAGCAGTGTACCGGCATCCCTCTGCCATACTATCATATAATCCGTGTTTCTTCCTATCCATTCATACTTCCAACAGTCCCAACCCAACGTATTGACTCAAACTTCTTCTTCCCACCCAATCTTCCTTAAAGCCCACTGCGCACTACACGATTACTCTACGATCCGATTTCAGAAGAAAGCGGAATAGCGTGTGATATAAACATTCAGGACATCACAATTTGTTAATTAAGGTTCTGAATAGTTGTACAGATAATATGGCCTATTTGCAAGCTCTCTAGTGCGAGGAAAAGCCAATTGGCTCCAAATCATAGTGACGTCAAAGAAGTTCTACGATTGTCTATAGTTTTAAAATAATTTGGCCCTTACTCCGGGTTCAAGGCTGACAGCACACCAAAATCCCATTTTAGGTATTCATATTATCGTTCAGAACCCGAATCAAATAAGCGTTATTTGTTAAAATGCCCATATTAAATGCTACTGCGATTTATAGCCAAAATTGGATCTTAGCCGATCGCGTAGTGGTGATGGCCTTAGAGTATTCTATTGTCACCCTAAACATCAGAAACCAACATCAAACCTACTGAAAATTGTTCATAGTGACAAATTGTGATATTTAAATTATTCTTATGGCAAAATGGCCCACAATTTTTTTTTCATTTTCCAGCTTTTCTTAAAGACTGAGGCATTTCATAACCAGTGATTTCCAGGGCATTAATCAATCATATATGTTGATCTAAAAGGCATAATAAAAAAAAAAATTCAATTTTCATCGCTTACCAAAACTATACTTAGATTTTAATGCATACATCCAGATAATTTAAGGACCAACAAAGTTTGAAGGGGGTACATGTATATAGGAATCAGCATGTGGTCAGTCGGGTGGTTGGTCTATGGCAAATGTTGCGGATCAAACTACTTTCTGATTTTTTTAGTTGTGCTCATGAAATTTGGCACACACATTGGTTTGGGGGTAAAGATGTGTAAGACCCATTTTGAATGTGTCAGGAGACTGCATTGCCGTGGTAGTGGCACATAAGGCTGTCCTGTTGGGGCAGGGATAGTAATCACTGTCAGTGATATTATACAGATATTGACTAGTACGGGGTGTAATATAACATTCTTTGGAGCGTCAGGGAGTTATATTTTCACGAGGGAAAATATGATCACGAGGGAAAATATAACTCACTGACGGTTCAAAGATTGCTACATTACACCCCCTACCAGTCGATATCTGTTATATTGGATGGCCTTGATTACGCTTATAGTGGGTGATTTCAAGTTCGGTGTTGGTGTTGAGGAAAGAAATCGACACCAAGCTCAGTTTAGAAGACGATACCGATTGGACTATCGATTGCACAACACATAGTGACGTCACGCGCGTCTCATGGTGTTGACTGAAAGTTACGCCGATGGCTGAAAATTATGGACAAATGTTATAAAAATGACACCAAATCATTACTGCCTGCCAGTAAAATTGTATGAATCTGAAAGACAGTTACTTTTTCTCTGTTTCCATATGAAAGGTAAATATCAGTTTGACTAATTATGTCAATTTTTATGGAGAAAAGGTACTTTCAGAGGTTTGCGTCGCATGGTGAAGCTTTCTCCATAGCCAACACACACGCATGGGTGGTATTGAATCGTAAGAGGGTGCCAAACGTTCAAAAAATATATTCATTTCACCAGCTGGGAAAATATAACGAGCTGGTGAAATATAACATTTACGATCCTCGCAGACGGTATCATGTGACGAGCTGTCGACCAATCACAACTTCGTAACTGTATAAATCATCTAATATTACTGTTTATTTTTGTTGTTAATTGACAGGGATGACCTCCGGGATCACCTGAAAAACTTCCAGCGTCAGATCATGCAGCAACACCAGCCTGTAGAGTCCAGTGACACCAGCGATAGCAGCAACGACAGCAGTGAAAAGGAGGAGGAGGAGGAAGAGAGTGATGATGCAGACAAGAAGAAGAAGATGAGGAAGAAGAAGAAAAAGAAAGCCAAGGAGTCTTCAGAAGAATCAGATAGCAGTGAGGAGCCCGACTCAGATGAGGAATCAGAGGAAGAAAGTTCAGGTGAGAGGATAAAGTCCAATTTGCTTCGAAACCAAGCATACACATATCCAGGGTGGTGTTTTGGGGTTTTAACACCCCCGTTTTGCAAACTAGGGTGTTAACACCCCTAAAACAACCCCCCCCCCTTTCCAGAAAATACTGCCTTTTTTCGGTAAGAGGGTGTTCTCCGGAACAAACAGAATAAATGTTGAGTTTTCGGTCGTTGGCAGAAACATTGGACCGCTCAAAATTTTGTTTGACCTTACAAGATTTTCTTCTATACGCTATTGTATTTACACGATATTAATTTTTAGGCATACAAAAGAGATGACCTGCATTTAATTGATAATGTCAAATTGTTTCTTTTTATAGAAGACAGCGAGGATGAGGATGCTAAGAGGAAGAGGAGGAAAGATCACAAGAGGCCCAAGGAGAGAGAAACGGAGAAAAGAAAAGAGAGCTACGGAGTCAAGATCTAATAAACACAGGAGTGATCGAAAAAGACAGGCTAATAGTGAAGATGATGTGTCTGCATCATCACTCTCTTCCTCCTCTCTCTTCTTTTCACTGCTGTCGTTGCTGCTATCAGCTAGGTGTCACTAGACTCTACAGGCTGGTGTTGCTGCATGATCTGACGCTGGAAGTTTTTCAGGTGATCCGGAGGTCATCCTGTCATTAGTAATGATACAGCCAAAAAAATAAATGAAATTGTTTGTTGCCCTTAAAGCCAGTTTGTTTTGGGGATTTTTTGTTTATTTGAAAGACTTTATCCCCAAAGTGCATACCTCGTGCAATAATAACTCTGAATGTTTTATTTTTTTAAAATTAATTTAATGAAAATTTCGGGGGGGGGGGGGTGGACCTCTGAGTTTGATGTCGGTATATTTTTACATTATAGCATCAAAGAAGTTAATTAAGGGTCGTAAATATGAATGAGTTTATACCTTCATCTGAAAGTAAACGACTCTTAAATTAAATGCTAAAATCTTACTATGTCAAAATCATCATAGTATAGGTATACTGCACATCTTTTCAAAATCTTATTTTTGTATCATGAAATTTTATTTCTGGGATTTGACAATGAAGAAATTTTACTAAATCTGATAAATTTACTGGTTGGAGTATGTTGTGTATCGTCACTTGTGTTATTGTGTGAAAAAGAGTAAACTAAACAAACTACTGGTGCATGTTCACATAACATGCCAGGACATGACAGCGCATGGTACATTTTATTACAGTATCGTCTTTCGTGTGTGTCAGATGACTGGGTTTCGTGTACATGACATCGATCCTAGGTGTCCTGTACTCCGTACCTGTACCCAATTCCCGGACCTGTACCCATGGTACTTGTACCCTACCAAACCCGTCCATGCTTCAGCGTGAGTTCGTCGCGCTACCTCATCCATCAGACCGTACTGTGTATAACGTATTCATGGCCCATATTCCCATACCATACCCATACTGCCAACCAGTACGGACTGTTTCCAGGGCAGTTCTGTTCTTATTAAGGTTACTTAGGCGGTGCGTTCAAAACATAAAAAACATAGATTAACATAAGAATAGAACTATGGAATGTCCAAAATAAATTAATACTGTAGACGACCAAATGCCTTGGTTACTATAGTGAGTTTAATACAGATGCATTAATTGTAAGTGGCAAAATGCGTGTTTTCATTCACTGGTGAGGACGGAACAAAGGTTGTTTGTTATCGATAGGCTTTTCCATAAGAGAATATTTGGTTCCAGCTGTTTTCAAATATTTTTCTTATTTCGGCACTCTAATTCATTTCTTTTTATTATGTAATCTGTTTTATTGTTTACCGTACCGCAATTACTGTAAATAAGATACCAACTGGCCGCGGACAAATCCGTACTGCCTGGCAGAGTTGATACGGATGGAGGCTCGCAGCGTCACAAGTCTGATCGCATTCCAAGGGGTTAAGGGCACAGTAAAAAGAACATGGGAAATCATCACCATGGTATGGGATTACTTCAATACTTACGTTGGCTCCCAGACAATGGTTGTAAAAGCAAGGTTGATGGCAAATCGTGTATGAGCTGTATCTCTCGGCATAGTCCTTCAAAGTTATGATCAATGTCCTGAAAAAAAAACAAAAATCTATAATGAGTTACTTCTTTTTCTTACAGTCATCTCTTTCTGTCTAACTTTACTTTCTACATTGGGAGTGTATGACATAAATTACATGATCGAATTAGTGATTGTAACATTTCTCAGAATGTAAAAGAAGCTATGTATTTTTGTGATTGTTCCAAGATTATAATCAATCCAAGTCTGTCGCTTGATGGTATTTATCACAAGCAGCTCAAAAAGCGCTTCGTTAGTGTATTCAGGCATGAGACCCAAATATATGTGCTTCTTGCTATTCGATGAGCAATAAGGTCCGTCCGCAATATGAGGCGCTATCGTCGGTGGAGGCGCATGCGCAATTGTAGTGGTTCGATAGGTGTACCAATTATGCAGTCGTTCCACAGACAATACACAGGCGACATCTACAAAATTGTCCATCGATTCTTCTAAACAAGGTCAGAGGTGTCACAAATTTGCATTATTGCTTTCCTGTAACCTTGCAGGTAGCAGTGCGAAAATTTTTGTTGGATTCACCCCAAAAGTTTTAAACCAGTCCCATCTCCTCTGCAGACTCTCCTTCCTTCTCGAGGCTGTGTAAGTATATAAAACCGGAGTGTTTGTGAGGTTCTCTGTGACGATGCACCTCTGCTGTCCTGAATGACGTATTGGCGTCCGATGCTAAATTACTGATGGCTAAAACGTTTGTTGTTAGTCACTCACGTCATCCTTTCAGACCTCTCATCAGTTTCCAGCGTCCCATTGTACTGATAGCTCCTGAAAGAGGATCTTATGAAGCATACGTGCTGGTAGGAGGTGGTGTCATCCTCATTCAATGAATGCAGGCAATCACACTATCAGAGAAACAAAAACATTTTTATCAATTTCATTTTTCTTTATACTTATTCTTATATTATTTGTTATTCATTCACTATTTGTTCCAATTTCATTTATTTTTTTAAACCTGAGTTTAGACAAGTTCACAATCCTAAGTAAATTGTTTTTTTTACAAACACAACATACAAATGCAACACTAAAAGGGGTGGG